>JAXIVH010000111.1:477500-495000 GCA_036785325.1 Urophycis tenuis
CCGGGGTGGCTAGAAATTTCAAATCCTGGCTCAGCAATGGGGGGGGGGGGGGGGGTGGGTCTGTTATGATTTTTTTAATTTTTTTTTAAATTTATTTATTTATTTATTTATTTTTTTTATAAAGCCCACACCCGGGGTGGCTAGAAATTTCCAATCCTGGCTCAGTGATGGGGGTGGGGTCTGTTATGATTTTTATTTTTTATTTTTTTTATTAAGCCCACATCCGGGTTGGCTAGAAATTTCCAATCCTGGCTCAGTAATGGGGGGGGGGTCTGTTATGATTTTTTTTTATTTTTTTTTTTTTTTTTTTATAAAGCCCACACCAGTGGTGGCTAGAAATTTCCAATCCTGGCTCAGGAATGGGGGGGGGGGTCTGTTATGAATTTTTATTTTTTTTATTTTTTATAAAGCCCACACCCCGGGTGGCTAGACATTTCCAATCCTGGCTCAGTAATGGGGGGAGGGGGGGTCTGTTATGATTTTTTTTTTATTTTATTTTTTTTTATAAAGCCCACACCAGGGGTGGCTAGAAATTTCCAATACTTGCTCAGTAATGGGGGGGGGGGGGGTCTGTTATGAATTTTTTTTTATTTTTTTTTTTTTTTTTTATAATTGTATTTATTTTTTTATAAAGCCCACACCTGGGGTTGCTAGAAATTTCCAATCCTGGCTCTGTGATGGGGGGATCTGTTATAATTTTTTATTTTTTTTATTTTTTATAAAGCCCACACCCCGGGTGGCTAGACATTTCCAATCCTGGCTCAGTAATGGGGGGGGGGGTCTGTTATGATTTTTTTTTTATTATTATTTTTTTTTATAAAGCCCACACCAGGGGTGGCTAGAAATTTCCAATACTGGCTCAGCGATGGGGGGGGGGGGGGGGGTCTGTTATGATTTTTTTTTTTTTTTTTTTTTATAAAGCCCACACACGGGGTGGCTAGAAAGTTCCAGTCCTGGCTCAGTGATGGGGGGGGGGGGGGGTCTGTTGTGATTTTTTATTTTTTTATTTTTTTTTATAAAGCCCACCCCCGGGGTGGCTAGAAATTTCCAATCCTGGCTCAGTGATGGGGGTGGGGTCTATTTTGATTTTTATTATTATTTTTTTTTTTTTATAAAGCCCACACCCGGGGTGGCTAGAAATTTTCGATCCTGGCTCAGTGATGGGGGTTGGGTCTGTTATGATTTTTTATTTTTATTTTTTTTTTATAAAGCCCACACCCGGGGTGTCTAGAAATGTCCAATCCTGGCTCAGTGATGGGGGGGGGGGTCTGTTATGATTTTTATTTTTTTATTTTTATAAAGCCCACACCCGGGTGGCTAGAAATTTCCAATCCTGGCTCAGTGATGGGGGTGGGGTCTGTTATGATTTTTTTTTTTTGTTTGTTTTATAAAGCCCACAACCGGGGAGGCTAGAAATTTCCAATCCTGGCTCAGTGATGGTGGTGGGGTCTGTTATGATTTTTTTATTTTTTATTTTTTATAAAGCCCACACCCGGGGTGGCTAGAAATTTCCATTCCTGGCTCAGTGATGGGGGGGGGTCTGTTATGATTTTTTTTATTTTTTTTTAAATAATTTTATTATTTTTTTTATAAAGCCCACACCCGGGGTGACTAGAAATTTCCAATCCTGGCTCAGTGATGGGGGGGGGGGTCTGTTATGAGTTTTTATTATTATTTTTTTTTTATCAAGCCCACACCAGGGGTGGCTAGTCATTTCCAATCCTGGCTCAGTAATGGGGGGGGTCTGTTATGAATTTGTTTTTTTTTATTATTTTTTTATAAAGCCCACACCCGGGGTGGCTAGTAATTTCCAATCCTGGCTCAGTGATGGGGGTGGGGGGGGTCTGTTATGATTTTTTTCATTTATTTTTTTTATAAAGCCCACACCCGGGGTGGCTAGAAAGTTCCAATCCTGGCTCAGTGATGGGGGGGGTCTGTTGTGATTTTTTTTTTTTTAATTTTTTTTATAAAGCCCACCCCCGGGGTGGCTAGAAATTTCCAATCCTGGCTCTGTGATGGGGGTTGGGTCTGTTATGATTTTTTTTTTTTTTTTTTTTTTATAAAGCCCACACCCGAGGTGGCTAGAAATTTCCAATCCTGGCTCAGTGATGGGGGGGGGGGGGGGGGGGTCTGTTATGATTTTTTTTTTTTTTTTTTTTTTTATAAAGCCCACACCCGGGTGGCTAGAAATTTCGAATCCTGGCTCAGTGATGGGGGTGGGGTCTGTTATGATTTTTTGTTTTTTTTTGTTTTATAAAGCCCACACCCGCGGTGGCTAGAAATTTCCAATCCTGGCCCAGTAATGGGGGGGGTCTGTTATGAATTAGTTTTTTTTATTATTTTTTTATAAAGCCCACCCCCGGGGTGGCTAGAAATTTCCAATCCTGACTCTGTGATGGGGGTGGGGTCTGTTATGATTTTTTATTTTTTTATATTTGTTTATAAAGCCCACACCCGGGGTGGCTAGAAATTTCCAATCCTGCCTCAGTGATGGGGGGGGGGGGGGGGTCTGTTGTGATTTTTTTTTTTTTTTTTTTTTTATAAAGCCCACCCCTGGGGTGGCTAGAAATTTCCAATCCTGGCTCAGTAATGGGGGGGGGGGTCTGTTATGAATTTGTTTTTTTTATTATTTTTTTATAAAGCCCACACCCGGGGTGGCTAGAAATTTCCAATCCTGGCTCAGTGATGGGGGTGGGGTCTGTTATGATTTTTATTTTATTTATTTTTTATAAAGCCCACACCCGGGGTGGCTAGACATTTCCAATCCTGGCCCAGTAATGGGGGGGGGGGGGGGGTTATGAATTTGTTTTTTTCATTATTTTTTTATAAAGCCCACACCAGGGGTGGCAAGTCATTTCCAATCCTGGCTCAGTGATGGGGGTGGGGGGGGATCTGTTGTGATTTTTTTTAATTTTTTTTTTTTTATAAAGCCCACCCCCGGGGTGGCTAGAAATTTCCGATCCTGGCTCAGTGATGGGGGTTGGGTCTGTTATGATTTTTTATTATTTTTTTTTTTTTATAAAGCCCACACCCGGGGTGGCTAGAAATTTCCAATCCTGGCTCAGTGATGGGGGGGGGGGGGTCTGTTATGATTTTTTTTTTTATAAAGCCCACACCCGGGTGGCTAGAAATTTCCAATCCTGGCTCAGTGATGGGGGTGGGGTCTGTTTTTATTTTTTTTATTTATTTTTTTTATAAAGCCCACACCCGGGTTGGCTAGAAATTTTCAATCCTGATTAAGTGATGGTGGGGAATTTGTTATCATTTTTTTTTTTTTTTTTTTATAAAGCCCACAACCGGGTTGGCTAGAAATTTCCAATCCTGGCTCTGTAATGGGTGGGGGTCTGTTATGAATTTTTATTTTTATTTATTTTTTATTTTTATTTTTTTATTTTTTATAAAGCCCACCCCCGGGGTGGCTAGAAATTTCCAATCCTGGCTCTGTGATGTGGGGGGGGGGGGGGTCTGTTATGATTTTTTTTTTTTTTTTTTTTTTATAAAGCCCACCCCCGGGATGGCTAGAAATGTCCAATCCTGGCTCTGTGATGGGGGGGGGGGGGGGGTCTGTTATGATTTTTATTATTATTATTTTTTTATCAAGCCCACACCCGGGGTGGCTAGTCATTTCCAATCCTGGCTCAGTGATGGGGGGGGGGGGTCTGTTATGATTTTTTTTTTTTTTTTTTTTTTTATAAAGCCCACACCAGGGGTGGCTAGAAATTTCTAATACTGGCTCAGTGATGGGGGGGGGGGGGGGGGGGTCTGTTATGATTTTTTTTTATTTTTTTTTATAAAGCCCACACCCGGGTGGCTAGAAATTTCCAATCCTGGCTCAGTGATGGGGGTGGGGTCTGTTATGATTTTTTTTATTTTTTTTTTTTATAAAGCCCACACCCGGATTGGCTAGAAATTTCCAATCCTGCCTCAGTGATGGGGGGGGGGGGGGGTCTGTTGTGATTTTTTTATTTTTATTTTTTTTTTATAAAGCCCAAACCCGGGGTGGCTAGAAATTCCCAATCCTGGCTCAGTGATGCGGGGGGGGGGGGGGGGGTCTGTTATGATTTTTTTTATTTTTTTTATAAAGCCCACACCCGGGTGGCTAGAAATTTCCAATCCTGGCTCTGTGATGGGGGTGGGGTCTGTTATGATTTTTAATTTTTTAATTTTTTTTTTATAAAGCCCACACCCGGGGTGGCTAGAAATTTCCAATCCTGACTCAGTGATGGGGGTGGGGTCTGTAATGATTTTTTTATTTATTTTTTTTATTACTAAGCCCACACCCGGGGTGGCTAGAAATTTCCAATACTTGCTCAGTAATGGGGGGGGGGTCTTTTATGAATTTTTATTTATTTATTATTTTTTTATTTTTATAAAGCCCACACCCGGGGTGGCTAAAAATTTCCAATCCTGGCTCAGTGATGGGGGTGGGGTCTGTTATGATTTTTATTTTTTTTATTTTTTTTATAAAGCCCACACCCGGGGTGGCTAGAAATTTCCAATCCTGATTCAGTGATGGTGGGGGATTTGTTATGATTTTTTTTTATTTTTTTTTTATAAAGCCCACACCCGGGTTGGCTAGAAATTTCCAATCCTGGCTCAGTAATGGGTGGGGGTCTGTTATGAATTTTTATTTTTTTATTTAATTTTTTTTAAAATTTTTATTTTATTTATAAAGCCCACCCCCGGGGTGGCTAGAAATTTCCAATCCTGGCTCTGTGATGGGGGGGGGGGGGGGGGTCTGTTATGATTTTTTTTTTTTTTTTTTTTTTTACTAATTTTTTATTTTATTTTTTATTTTTTTATAAAGCCCACCCCCGGGGTGGCTAGACATTTCCAATCCTGGCTCAGTAATGGGGGGGGTCTGTTATGAATTTGTTTTTTTTATTATTTTTTTATAAAGCCCACCCCCGGGGTGGCTAGAAATTTCCAATCCTGGCTCAGTGATGGGGGGGGGGGGGGGGGGGGGGTCTGTTGTGATTTTTTTTAATTTATTTTTTTTTATAAAGCCCACCCCCGGGGTGGCTAGAAATTTCCAATCCTGACTCTGTGTTGGGGGTGGGGTCTGTTATGATTTTTTATTTTTTTATATTTGTTTATAAAGCCCACACCCGGGGTGGCTAGAAATTTCCAATCCTGGCTCAATGATGGGGGTGGGGTATGTTATGATTTTTTTTTTTTATTTTTTTTTTATAAAGCCCACACCCGAGGTGGCTAGACATTTCCAATCCTGGCTCAGTGATGGGAAAGGGGTGTCTGTTATGATTTTTTTTTTTTTTTTTTTATAAAGCCCACACCCGGGTGGCTAGAAATTTCCAATCCTGGCTCAGTGATGGGGGTGGGGTCTGTTATGATTTTTTTGTTTTTTTTGTTTTATAAAGCCCACACCCGGGGTGGCTAGATATTTCCAATCCTGCCTCAGTGATGGGGGGGGGGGGGGGGGGTCTGTTGTGATTTTTTTTATTTTTTTTATTTTTATAAAGCCCACCCCCGGGGTGGCTAGAAATTTCCAATCCTGGCTCTGTGATGGGGGGGGGGGGGGGGTCTGTTATGATTTTTTTTTTTTTTTTTTTTTCTCAAGCCCACACCCGGGGTGGCTAGTCATTTCCAATCCTGGCTCAGTAATGGGGGGGGGGGGTCTGTTATGAATTTGTTTTTTTTATTATTTTTTTATAAAGCCCACACCAGGGGTGGCTAGAAATTTCCAATCCTGGCTCAGTGATGGGAGGGGGGTATGTTATGATTTTTTAAATTTTTTATTTTTATAAAGCCCACCCCCGGGGTGGCTAGAAATTTCCAATCCTGGCTCAGTGATGGGGGGGGGGGGGGGGGGTCTGTTATGATTTTTTTTTTTTTTTTTATAAAGCCCACACCCGGGTGGCTAGAAATTTCCAATCCTGGCTCAGTGATGGGGGTGGGGTCTGTTATGATTTTTATTATTTTTATTTTTTATAAAGCCCACACCCGGGGTGGCTAGAAATTTCCAATCCTGGCTCAGTGATGGGGGGGGGGGGTCTGTTATGATTTTTATTATTTTTATTTTTTATAAAGCCCACACCCGGGGTGGCTAGAAATTTCCAATCCTGGCTCAGTGATGGGGGGGGGGGTCTGTTATGATTTTTTTATTATTTTTTTTAAATAATTTTATTATTTTTTTTATAAAGCCCACATCCGGGGTGGCTAGAAATTTCCAATCCTGGCTCAGTGATGGGGGGGGGGGGGGGGGTCTGTTATGATTTTTTTTTTTTTTTTTTATAAAGCCCACACCCGGGTGGCTAGAAATTTCCAATCCTGGCTCAGTGATGGGGGTGGGGTCTGTTATGATTTTTATTATTTTTATTTTTTATAAAGCCCACACCCGGGGTGGCTAGAAATTTCCAATCCTGGCTCAGTGATGGGGGGGGGGTCTGTTATGATTTTTTTATTATTTTTTTTAAATAATTTTATTATTTTTTTTATAAAGCCCACATCCGGGGTGGCTAGAAATTTCCAATCCTGGCTCAGTGATGGGGGGGGGGGGGGTCTGTTATGATTTTTTTTTTTTTTTTTTTTATAAAGCCCACACCCAGGTGGCTAGAAATTTCCAATCCTGGCTCAGTGATGGGTGGGGGTCTGTTTTGAATTTTTATTTATTTATTTTTATTTTTTTTTTATTTTATTATTTTTTGTATAAAGCCCACACCCGGGGTGGCTAGAAATTTCCGATCCTGGCTCAGTGATGGGGGTTGGGTCTGTTATGATTTTTTATTTTTATTTTTTTTTTATAAAGCCCACACCCGGGGTGGCTAGAAATTTCCAATCCTGGCTCAGTGATGGGGGGGGGGGGGTCTGTTATGATTTTTTTTTTTTTTTTTTTATAAAGCCCACCCCCGGGTTGGCTAGACATTTCCAATCCTGGCTCTGTGATGGGGGGGGGGGGGGGGGGGTCTGTTATGATTTTTTATTATTATTTTATTTTAATAAAGCCCACACCCGGGGTTGCTAGACATTTCCAATCTTGGCTCAGTAATGGGGGGGGTCTGTTATGAATTTGTTTTTTTTATTATTTTTTTATAAAGCCAAAACCCGGGGTGGATAGAAAGTTCCAATCCTGGCTCAGTGATGGGGGGGGGTCTGTTGTGATTTTTTTTTTTTTTTTTTTTTATAAAGCCCACCCCCGGGGTGGCTAGAAATTTCCAATCCTGGCTCTGTGATGGGGGTGGGGTCTGTTATGATTTTTTATTTTTTTATTTTTTTTTTATAAAGCCCACACCAGGGGTGGCTAGAAATTTCCAATCCTGACTCAGTGATGGGGCTGGGGTCTGTAATGATTTTTTATTTTTATTTTATAAAGCCCACACCCGGGTGGCTAGAAATTTCCAATCCTGGCTCAGTGATGGTGGTGGGGTCTGTTATGATTTTTTTTTATTTTTTTTTTTTTATAAAGCCCACACCCGGGGTAGCTAGAAAGTTCCAATACTTGCTCAGTAATGGGGGGGGGGGTCTTTTATGAATTTTTATTTATTTATTATTTTTTTATTTTTATAAAGCCCACACCCGGGGTGGCTAAAAATTTCCAATCCTGGCTCAGTGATGGGGGTAGGGTCTGTTATGATTTTTATTTTTTTAATTTTTTTTATAAAGCCCACACCCGGGGTGGCTAGAAATTTCCAATCCTGATTCAGTGATGGTGGGGGATTTGTTATGATTTTTTTTTTATTTTTTTATATAAAGCCCACACCCGGGTTGGCTAGAAATTTCCAATCCTGGCTCAGTAATGGGTGGGGGTCTGTTATGAATTTTTATTTTTTTATTTAATTTGTTTTTTAATTTTTTTTTTTTTTATAAAGCCCACCCCCGGGGTGGCTAGAAATTTCCAATCCTGGCTCTGTGATGGGGGGGGGGGGGGGGGTCTGTTATGATTTTTTTTATTTATTTTTTTTATTACTAAGCCCACACCCGGGGTGGCTAGAAATTTCCAATACTTGCTCATTTATGGGGGGGGGGTCTTTTATGAATTTTTATTTATTTATTATTTTTTTATTTTTATAAAGCCCACACCCGGGGTGGCCAAAAATTTCCAATCCTGGCTCAGTGATGGGGGTGGGCTCTGTTATGATTTTTTTTTTTTTTTTTTTTATAAAGCCCATCCCCGGGGTGGCTAGAAATTTCCAATCCTGGCTCAGTGATGGGGGGGGGGGGGGTCTGTTGTGATTTTTTTTTTTTTTTTTTTTTATAAAGCCCACACCCGGGGTGGCTAGAAATTTCCAATCCTGGCTCAGTGATGGGGGGGGGGGGTCTGTTGTGATTTTTTATTTTTTTATTTTTTTTTATAAAGCCCACCCCCGGGGTGGCTAGAAATTTCCAATCCTGACTCTGTGATGGGGGTGGGGTCTGTTATGATTTTTTATTTTTTTGTATTTGTTTATAAAGCCCACACCCGGGGTGGCTAGAAATTTCCAATCCTGGCTCAGTGATGGGGGTGGGGTGTGTTATGATTTTTTATTTTTTATTTTTTTTTATAAAGCCCACACCCGGGGTGGCTAGAAATTTTCAATCCTGATTCAGTGATGGTGGGGGATTTGTTATCATTTATTTTTATTTTTTTTTTATAAAGCCCACACCCGGGTTTGCTAGAAATTTCCAATCCTGGCTCAGTAATGGGTGGGGGTCTGTTATGAATTTTTATTTTTTTATTTTTTTTTATAAAGTCCAACCCCGGGTTGGCTAGAAATTTCCAATCCTGCCTCAGTGATGGGGGGGGGGGGGGGGGGTCTGTTGTGATTTTTTTTTTATTTTTTTTTTTATAAAGCCCACCCCCGGGGTGGCTAGAAATTTCCAATCCTGGCTGTTTTATGGGGGGGGGGGGGGGTCTTTTATGATTTTTTATTATTTTTTTTTTTATCAAGCCCACACCAGGGGTGGCAAGTCATTTCCAATCCTGGCTCAGTAATGGGGGGGGGGGGGGGTCTGTAATGAATTTGTTTTTTTTATTATTTTTTTATAAAGCCCACACCCGGGGTGGCTAGAAAGTTCCAATTCTGGTTCAGTGATGGGGGGGGTCTGTTGTGATTTATTTATTTATTAATTTTTTTATAAAGCCCACCCCCGGGGTGGCTAGAAATTTCCAATCCTGGGTCTGTGATGGGGGTGGGGTCTGTTATGATTTTTTATTTTTTTATTTTTTTTTATAAAGCCCACACCCGAGGTGGCTAGAAATTTCCAATCCTGGCTCAGTGATGGGGGTGGGGTCTGTTATGATTTTTTTTGTTTTTTTGTTTTATAAAGCCCAAACCCGGGGTGGCTACAAATTTCCAATCCTGGCTCAGTGATGGGGGTGGGGGGGGGGTCTGTTATGATTTTTTTATTTTTTTTTTTAAATAATTTTATTATTTTTTTTATAAAGCCCACACCCGGGGTGGCTAGAAATTTCCAATCCTGCCTCAGTGATGGGGGGGGGGGGGGGGTCTGTTGTGATTTTTTTTTTTTTTTTTTTTTTTATAAAGCCCACCCCCGGGGTGGCTAGAAATTTCCAATCCTGGCTCAGTGATGGGGGGGGGGGGGGTCTGTTATGATTTTTTATTTATTTTTTATAAAGCCCACACCCGGGTGGCTAGAAATTTCCAATCCTGGCTCAGTGATGGGGGTGGGGTCTGTTATGATTTTTATTTTTTTTATTTTTTATAAAGCCCACACCCGGGGTGGCTAGAAATTTCCAATCCTGGCTCAGTGATGGGGGGGGGGGGGGGTCTGTTGTGATTTTTTTTTTTTTTTTTTTTTTTATAAAGCCCAAACCCGGGGTGGCTAGAAATTTCCAATCCTGGCTCAGTGATGGGGGGGGGGGGGGGGGGGGGGTCTGTTATGATTTTTTTTTATTTTTTTTTTTATAAAGCCCACACCTGGGGTGGCTAGAAAGTTCCAATCCTGGCTCAGTGATGGGGGGGGGGGGTCTGATTTGATTTTTTTGATTTTTTTTTTCGATAAAGCCCACAACCGGGGTGGCTAGAAATTTTCAATCCTGATTCAGTGATGGTGGGGAATTTGTTATCATTTTTTTTTTTTTTTTTTTATAAAGCCCACAACCGGGTTGGCTAGAAATTTCCAATCCTGGCTCTGTAATGGGTGGGGGTCTGTTATGAATTTTTATTTTTATTTATTTTTTATTTTTATTTTTTTATTTTTTATAAAGCCCACCCCCAGGGTGGCTAGAAATTTCCAATCCTGGTTCTGCGATGTGGGGGGGGGGGGGGGGGGGGGGTCTGTTATGATTTTATTTTATTTTTTATTTTTTATAAAGCCCACACCAGGGGTGGCTAGAAATTTCCAATCCTGGCTCAGTGATGGGGGGGGGATCTGTTATGATTTTTTAATTTTTTTTTTTAAATAATTTTATTTTTATTTTTATAAAGCCCACACCCGGGGTGGCTAGAAATTTCCAATCCTGCCTCAGTGATGGGGGGGGGGTCTGTTGTGATTTTTATTTTTATTTTTTTTTTTTATAAAGCCCACCCCCGGGTTGGCTAGACATTTCCAATCCTGGCTCTGTGATGGGGGGGGGGGGGGGGGGGTCTGTTATGATTTTTTATTATCATTTTATTTTAATAAAGCCCACACCCGGGGTTGCTAGACATTTCCAATCTTGGCTCAGTAATGGGGGGGGTCTGTTATGAATTTGTTTTTTTTATTATTTTTTTATAAAGCCCACACCCGGGGCGGCTAGAAATTTCCAATCCTGGCTCAGTGATGGGGGTGGGGGGGGGTCTGTTGTGATTTTTTTTTTTATTTTTTTTTTATAAAGCCCACCCCCGGGGTGGCTAGAAATTTCCAATCCTGGCTCTGTGATGGGGGTGGGGTCTGTTATGATTTTTTATTTTTTTATTTTTTTTTTATAAAGCCCACACCAGGGGTGGCTAGAAATTTCCAATCCTGACTCAGTGATGGGGCTGGGGTCTGTAATGATTTTTTATTTTTATTTTATAAAGCCCACAACCGGGTGGCTAGAAATTTCCAATCCTGGCTCAGTGATGGGGGTGGGGTCTGTTATGATTTTTTATTTTTTTTTATTTTTTATAAAGCCCACACCCGGGCTGGCTAGAAATTTCCAATCCTGATTCAGTGATGGTGGGGGATTTGTTACGATTTTTTTTTAATTTTTTTTTTTATAAAGCCCACACCCGGGGTGGCTAGAAAGTTCCAATACTTGCTCAGTAATGGGGGGGGGGGTCTTTTATGAATTTTTATTTATTTATTATTTTTTTATTTTTATAAAGCCCACACCCGGGGTGGCTAAAAATTTCCAATCCTGGCTCAGTGATGGGGGTAGGGTCTGTTATGATTTTTATTTTTTTAATTTTTTTTATAAAGCCCACACCCGGGGTGGCTAGAAATTTCCAATCCTGATTCAGTGATGGTGGGGGATTTGTTATGATTTTTTTTTTTTTTTTTTATATAAAGCCCACACCCGGGTTGGCTAGAAATTTCCAATCCTGGCTCAGTAATGGGTGGGGGTCTGTTATGAATTTTTATTTTTTTATTTAATTTGTTTTTTAATTTTTTTATTTTTTATAAAGCCCACCCCTGGGGTGGCTAGAAATTTCCAATCCTGGCTCTGTGATGGGGGGGGGGGGGGGGGGGGGGGGTCTGTTATGATTTTTTTTATTTATTTTTTTTATTACTAAGCCCACACCCGGGGTGGCTAGAAATTTCCAATACTTGCTCATTTATGGGGGGGGGGTCTTTTATGAATTTTTATTTATTTATTATTTTTTTATTTTTATAAAGCCCATACCCGGGGTGGCCAAAAATTTCCAATCCTGGCTCAGTGATGGGGGTGGGGTCTGTTTGTTTTTTTTTTTTTTTTTTTTTTTTATAAAGCCCACCCCCGGGGTGGCTAGAAATTTCCAATCCTGGCTCAGTGATGGGGGGGGGGGGGGGTCTGTTGTGATTTTTTTTTTTTTTTTTTTTTTTATAAAGCCCACACCCGGGGTGGCTAGAAATTTCCAATCCTGGCTCAGTGATGGGGGGGGGGGGGGGGTCTGTTGTGATTTTTTATTTTTTTATTTTTTTTTATAAAGCCTACACCCGGGGTGGCTAGAAATTTCCAATCCTGGCTCAGTGATGGGGGTGGGGTGTGTTATGATTTTTTATTTTTTATTTTTTTTTATAAAGCCCACCCCCGGGGTGGCTAGAAATTTCCAATCCTGGCTGTTTTATGGGGGGGGGGGGGGGTCTTTTATGATTTTTTTTTTATTTTTTTTTTATCAAGCCCACACCAGGGGTGGCAAGTCATTTCCAATCCTGGCTCAGTAATGGGGGGGGGGGGGTCTCTAATGAATTTGTTTTTTTTATTATTTTTTTATAAAGCCCACACCCGGGGTGGCTAGAAAGTTCCAATTCTGGTTCAGTGATGGGGGGGGTCTGTTGTGATTTATTTATTTATTTTTTTTTTTATAAAGCCCACCCCCGGGGTGGCTAGAAATTTCCAATCCTGGCTCAGTGATGGGGGTTGGGTCTGTTATGATTTTTTATTTTTTTATTTTTTTTTATAAAGCCCACACCCGAGGTGGCTAGAAATTTCCAATCCTGGCTCAGTGATGGGGGTGGGGTCTGTTATGATTTTTTTTGTTTTTTTGTTTTATAAAGCCCACACCCGGGGTGGCTAGAAATTTCCAATCCTGGCTCAGTGATGGGGGTGGGGGGGGGTCTGTTATGATTTTTTTTTTTTTTTTTTTAAATAATTTTATTATTTTTTTTATAAAGCCCACACCCGGGGTGGCTAGAAATTTCCAATCCTGCCTCAGTGATGGGGGGGGGGGGGGTCTGTTGTGATTTTTTTTTATTTTTTTTTTTTAATAAAGCCCACCCCCGGGGTGGCTAGAAATTTCCAATCCTGGCTCAGTGATGGGGGGGGGGGGGGGGGGTCTGTTATGATTTTTTATTCATTTTTTATAAAGCCCACACCCGGGTGGCTAGAAATTTCCAATCCTGGCTCAGTGATGGGGGTGGGGTCTGTTATGATTTTTATTTTTTTTATTTTTTATAAAGCCCACACCCGGGGTGGCTAGAAATTTCCAATCCTGGCTCTGTGATGGGGGTGGGGTCTATTTTGATTTTTAATTTTTTTTTTTTTTTTATAAAGCCCACACCCGGGTGGCTAGAAATTTCCAATCCTGGCTCAGTGATGGGGGTGGGGTCTGTTATGATTTTTATTTTTTTTATTTTTTATAAAGCCCACACCCGGGGTGGCTAGAAATTTCCAATCCTGGCTCAGTGATGGGGGGGGGGGGGGGGTCTGTTGTGATTTTATTTTTTTTTATTTTTTTTATAAAGCCCAAACCCGGGGTGGCTAGAAATTTCCAATCCTGGCTCAGTGATGGGGGGGGGGGGGGGGGGGGTCTGTTATGATTTTTTTTTTTTTTTTTTTTTATAAAGCCCACACCTGGGGTGGCTAGAGAGTTCCAATCCTGGCTCAGTGATGGGGGGGGGGTCTGTTGTGATTTTTTTTTTTTTTTTTTTTTTTATTAAGCCCACACCCGGGGTGGCTAATAATTTCCAATCCTGTCTCAGTGATGGGGGGGGGGGTCTGTTATGATTTTTTTTTTTTTTTTTTTATAAAGCCCACACCCGGGGTGGCTAGAAATTTCCAATCCTGGCTCAGTGATGGGGGGGGGGGTCTGTTATGATTTTTTTAATTTTTTTTTAATATAATTTTATTATTTTTTTAATAAAGCCCACACCCGGGGTGGCTAGAAATTTCCAATCCTGCCTCAGTGATGGGGGGGGGGGTCTGTGTTGATTTTTTATTTATTTTATTTTTTTATAAAGCCCACCCCCGGGGTGGCTAGAAATTTCCAATCCTGGCTCTGTGATGGGGGGGGGGGGGGGTCTGTTATGATTTTTTTTTTTTTTTTTTTTTTTTCTCAAGCCCACACCCGGGGTGGCTAGTCATTTCCAATCCTGGCTCAGTAATGGGGGTGGGGTCTGTTATGATTTTTATTATTTTTATTTTTTATAAAGCCCACAACCGGGGTGGCTAGAAATTTCCAATCCTGGCTCAGTGATGGGGGGGGGTCTGTTATGATTTTTTTATTATTTTTTTTAAATAATTTTATTATTTTTTTTATAAAGCCCACATCCGGGGTGGCTAGAAATTTCCAATCCTGGCTCAGTGATGGGGGGGGGGGGGGTCTGTTATGATTTTTTTTTTTTTTTTTATAAAGCCCACACCCGGGTGGCTAGAAATTTCCAATCCTGGCTCAGTGATGGGGGTGGGGTCTGTTATGATTTTTATTATTTTTATTTTTTATAAAGCCCACACCCGGGGTGGCTAGAAATTTCCAATCCTGGCTCAGTGATGGGGGGGGGGGGGTCTGTTATGATTTTTTTATTATTTTTTTTAAATAATTTTATTATTTTTTTTATAAAGCCCACATCCGGGGTGGCTAGAAATTTCCGATCCTGGCTCAGTGATGGGGGTTGGGTCTGTTATGATTTTTTATTTTTATTTTTTTTTTATAAAGCCCACACCCGGGGTGGCTAGAAATTTCCAATCCTGGCTCAGTGATGGGGGGGGGGGGGGTCTGTTATGATTTTTTTTTTTTTTTTTTATAAAGCCCACACCCGGGTGGCTAGAAATTTCCAATCCTGGCTCAGTGATGGGGGTGGGATCTGATTTGATTTTTTTGATTTTTTTTTTTGATAAAGCCCACAACCGGGGTGGCTAGAAATTTTCAATCCTGATTCAGTGATGGTGGGGAATTTGTTATCATTTTTTTTTTTTTTTTTTTATAAAGCCCACAACCGGGTTGGCTAGAAATTTCCAATCCTGGCTCTGTAATGGGTGGGGGTCTGTTATGAATTTTTATTTTTATTTATTTTTTATTTTTATTTTTTTATTTTTTATAAAGCCCACCCCCAGGGTGGCTAGAAATTTCCAATCCTGGTTCTGCGATGTGGGGGGGGGGGGGGGGGGGGGTCTGTTATGATTTTATTTTATTTTTTATTTTTTATAAAGCCCACCCCCGGGGTGGCTAGAAATGTCCAATCCTGGCTCTGTGATGGGGGGGGGGGGGGGGGGTCTGTTATGTTTTTTTATTATTATTATTTTTTTATCAAGCCCACACCCGGGGTGGCTAGTCATTTCCAATCCTGGCTCAGTAATGGGGGGGGTCTGTTATGAATTTGTTTTTTTTATTATTTTTTTATAAAGCCCACACCCGGGGTGGCTAGAAATTTCCAATCCTGGCTCAGTGATGGGGGTGGGGGGGGGGGTCTGTTATGATTTTTATTTTTTATTTTTTATAAAGCCCACCCCCGGGGTGGCTAGAAATTTCCAATCCTGCCTCAGTGATGGGGGGGGGGGGGGGGGGGGTCTGTTGTGATTTTTTTTTTATTTTTTTTTTTTATAAAGCCCACCCCCGGGGTGGCTAGAAATTTCCAATCCTGGCTCTGTGATGGGGGTGGGGTCTGTTATGATTTTTAATTTTTTTTTTTTTTTTTTTATAAAGCCCACACCCGGGGTGGCTAGAAATTTTCGATCCTGGCTCAGTGATGGGGGTTGGGTCTGTTATGATTTTTTTTTATTTTTTTATTTTTATAAAGCCCACACCAGGGGTGGCTAGAAATTTCCAATCCTGGCTCAGTGATGGGGGGGGGATCTGTTATGATTTTTTAATTTTTTTTTTTAAATAATTTTTTTTTTTTTTTTATAAAGCCCACACCCGGGGTGGCTAGAAATTTCCAATCCTGCCTCAGTGATGGGGGGGGGTCTGTTATGATTTTTTATTATTATTTTATTTTAATAAAGCCCACACCCGGGGTTGCTAGACATTTCCAATCTTGGCTCAGTAATGGGGGGGGTCTGTTATGAATTTGTTTTTTTTATTATTTTTTTATAAAGCCCACACCCGGGGTGGCTAGAAATTTCCAATCCTGGCTCAGTGATGGGGGTGGGGGGGGGTCTGTTATGATTTTTTTTTTATTTTTTTTTTATAAAGCCAACACCCGGGGTGGATAGAAAGTTCCAATCCTGGCTCAGTGATGGGGGGGGGGTCTGTTGTGATTTTTTTTTTTTTTTTTTTTTTATAAAGCCCACCCCCGGAGTGGCTAGAAATTTCCAATCCTGGCTCTGTAATGGGGGTGGGGTCTGTTATGATTTTTTATTTTTTTATTTTTTTTTTATAAAGCCC
Source organism: Urophycis tenuis (assembly GCA_036785325.1). Taxonomy (NCBI): domain Eukaryota; kingdom Metazoa; phylum Chordata; class Actinopteri; order Gadiformes; family Phycidae; genus Urophycis; species Urophycis tenuis. Next base: position 493,664 of record JAXIVH010000111.1, read on the forward strand.
ACACCAGGGGTGGCTAGAAATTTCCAATCCTGACTCAGTGATGGGGCTGGGGTCTGTAATGATTTTTTATTTTTATTTTATAAAGCCCACAACCGGGTGGCTAGAAATTTCCAATCCTGGCTCAGTGATGGGGGTGGGGTCTGTTATGATTTTTTATTTTTTTTTATTTTTTATAAAGCCCACACCCGGGCTGGCTAGAAATTTCCAATCCTGGCTCAGTGATGGGGGTGGGGTGTGTTATGATTTTTTTTTTTTTTTTTTTTTTTTATAAAGCCCACACCCGGGGTAGCTAGAAATTTCCAATCCTGATTCAGTGATGGTGGGGGATTTGTTACAATTTCTTTTTATTTTTTTTTTTTATAAAGCCCACACCCGGGGTGGCTAGAAAGTTCCAATACTTGCTCAGTAATGGGGGGGGGGTCTTTTATGAATTTTTATTTATTTATTATTTTTTTATTTTTATAAAGCCCACACCCGGGGTGGCTAAAAATTTCCAATCCTGGCTCAGTGATGGGGGTAGGGTCTGTTATGATTTTTATTTTTTTAATTTTTTTTATAAAGCCCACACGGGGTGGCTAGAAATTTCCAATCCTGATTCAGTGATGGTGGGGGATTTGTTATGATTTTTTTTTATTTTTTTTTATATAAAGCCCACACCCGGGTTGGCTAGAAATTTCCAATCCTGGCTCAGTAATGGGTGGGGGTCTGTTATGAATTTTTATTTTTTTATTTAATTTGTTTTTTAATTTTTTTTTTTTTTATAAAGCCCACCCCCGGGGTGGCTAGAAATTTCCAATCCTGGCTCTGTGTTGGGGGGGGGGGGGGGGGGTCTGTTATGATTTTTTTAATTTATTTTTTTTATTACTAAGCCCACACCCGGGGTGGCTAGAAATTTCCAATACTTGCTCATTTATGGGGGGGGGGGGGTCTTTTATGAATTTTTATTTATTTATAATTTTTTTATTTTTATAAAGCCCATACCCGGGGTGGCCAAAAATTTCCAATCCTGGCTCAGTGATGGGGGTGGGGTCTGTTATGATTTTTATTTTTTTTATTTTTTATAAAGCCCACACCCAGGGTGGCTAGAAATTTCCAATCCTGGCTCAGTGATGGGGGGGGGGGGGGGGTCTGTTGTGATTTTTTATTTTTTTATTTTTTTTTATAAAGCCCACCCCCGGGGTGGCTAGAAATTTCCAATCCTGACTCTGTGATGGGGGTGGGGTCTGTTATGATTTTTTATTTTTTTGTATTTGTTTATAAAGCCCACACCCGGGGTGGCTAGAAATTTCCAATCCTGGCTCAGTGATGGGGGTGGGGTGTGTTATGATTTTTTATTT
>JAXIVH010000111.1:497500-575000 GCA_036785325.1 Urophycis tenuis
CTGCCTCAGTGATGGGGGGGGGGGGTCTGTGTTGATTTTTTATTTATTTTATTTTTTTATAAAGCCCACCCCCGGGGTGGCTAGAAATTTCCAATCCTGGCTCTGTGATGGGGGGGGGGGAGTCTGTTATGATTTTTTTTTTTTTTTTTTTTTTTTTCTCAAGCCCACACCCGGGGTGGCTAGTCATTTCCAATCCTGGCTCAGTAATGGGGGGGTCTGTTATGAATTTGTTTTTTTATTATTTTTTTATAAAGCCCACACCCGGGGTGGCTAGAAATTTCCAATCCTGGCTCAGTGATGGGGGTGGGGGGGGGGGTCTGTTATGATTTTTAAAAAAAATTTTTTTATAAAGCCCACACCACACCCGGGGTGGCTAGAAAGTTCCAATCCTGGCTCAGTGATGGGGGGGGGGGTCTGTTGTGATTTTTTTTATTTTTTTTTTTTTTATAAAGCCCACCCCCGGGGTGGCTAGAAATTTCCAATCCTGGCTCTGTGATGGGGGTGGGGTCTGTTATGATTTTTATTTTTATTTTTTTTTTTTATAAAGCCCACACCCGGGGTGGCTAGAAATTTCCAATCCTGGCTCAGTGATAGGGGGGGGGGGTCTGTTATGATTTTTTTTTTTTTTTTTTTTATAAAGCCCACACCCGGGTGGCTAGAAATTTCCAATCCTGGCTCAGTGATGGGGGTGGGGTCTATTATGATTTTTTTTTTTTTTTTTTTTTATAAAGCCCACACCCGGGGTGGCTAGAAATTTCCAATCCTGGCTCAGTGATGGGGGGGGGGGGGGTCTGTTATGATTTTTTTATTTATTTTTTTAAATAATTTTATTATTTTTTTATAAAGCCCACACCCGGGGTGGCTAGAGATTTCCAATCCTGCCTCAGTGATGGGGGGGGGGGGGGTCTGTTATGATTTTTATTTTTATTTTTTTTTTCTCAAGCCCACACCCGGGGTGGCTAGTCATTTCCAATCCTGGCTCTGTGATGGGGGGGGGGGGGGGGTCTGTTATGATTTTTTTTTTTTTTTTTTTTTCTCAAGCCCACACCCGGGGTGGCTAGTCATTTCCAATCCTGGCTCAGTAATGGGGGGGGTCTGTTATGAATTTTTTTTTTTTATTATTTTTTTCATAAAGCCCACACCCGGGGTGGCTAGAAATTTCCAATCCTGGCTCAGTGATGGGGGGGGGGGGTCTGTTATGATTTATTTATTTATTTTTTTAAATAATTTTATTATTTTTTTATAAAGCCCACACCCGGGGTGGCTAGAGATTTCCAATCCTGCCTCAGTGATGGGGGGGGGGGGGGGTCTGTTATGATTTTTTTTTTTTTTTTTTTTTTCTCAAGCCCACACCCGGGGTGGCTAGTCATTTCCAATCCTGGCTCTGTGATGGGGGGGGGGGGGGGTCTGTTATGATTTTTTTTTTTTTTTTTTTTCTCAAGCCCACACCCGGGGTGGCTAGTCATTTCCAATTCTGGCTCAGTAATGGGGGGGGTCTGTTATGAATTTTTATTTTTTATTTTTTTTTTCATAAAGCCCACACCCGGGGTGGCTAGAAATTTCCAATCCTGGCTCAGTGATGGGAGGGAGTCTGTTATGATTTTTTTATTTTTTTTTTTAAATAATTTTATTTTTTATAAAGCCCACACCCGGGGTGGCTAGAAATTTCCAATCCTGGCTCAGTGATGGGGGGGGGGGTTCTGTTGTGATTTTTTTTAATTTTATTTTTTTTTATAAAGCCCACCCCCGGGGTGGCTAGAAATTTCCAATCCTGACTCTGTGATCGGGGTGGGTTCTGTTATGATTTTTTATTTTTTTATATTTGTTTATAAAGCCCACCTGGCTCAGGAATGGGAAGAGTCTGTTATTATTTTTTTTTTTAATTATTATTATTTTTTTATAAAGCCCACACCAGGGGTGGCTAGACATTTCCAATCCTGGCTCAGTAATGGGGGTGGGGTCTTATAATTTTTTTTTTTTTTTTTTTTTTATAAAGCCCAAACCCAGGGTGGCTAGAAATTCCCAATCCTGGCTCATTAATGGGGGGGGTCTGTTATCATTTTTTTTTTTTTTTTTTTTATAAAGCCCACACCCGGGTTGGCTAGAAATTTCCAATCCTGGCTCAGTAATGGGTGGGGGTCTGTTATGAATTTTTATTTTTTTATTTTTTTTTATAAAGCCCACCCCCGGGGTGGCTAGAAATTTCCAATCCTGCCTCAGTGATGGGGGGGGGGGGGGGCACTGTTGTGATTTTTTTTTTTTTTTTTTTTTTTTATAAAGTCCAACCCCGGGTTGGCTAGAAATTTCCAATCCTGGCTCTGTGATGGGGGGGGGGGTCTGTTCTGATTTTTTATTATTATTATTTTTTTATCAAGCCCACACCAGGGGTGGCTAGTCATTTCCAATCCTGGCTCAGTAATGGGGGGGTCTGTTATGAATTTGTTTTTTTTTTGTTTTTTTTATAAAGCCCACACCCGGGGTGGCTAGAAATTTCCAATCCTGGCTCTGTGATGGGGGTGGGGTCTGTTATGATTTTTATTTTTTTTATTTTTTTTTTATAAAGCCCACACCCGGGGTGGCTAGAAATTTCCAATCCTGGCTCAGTGATGGGGGGGGGGGGGGGGGGTCTGTTATGTTTTTTTTTTTTTTTTTTTTATAAAGCCCACACCCTGGTGGCTAGAAATTTCCAATCCTGGCTAAGTGATGGGGGTGGGGTCTGTTATGATTTTTTTTTTATTTTTTTTATAAAGCCCACACCCGGGGTGGCTAGAAATTTCCAATCCTGGCTCAGTGATGGGGGGGGGGTCTGTTATGATTTTTTTAATTTTTTTTTAATATAATTTTATTATTTTTTTATAAAGCCCACACCCGGGGTGGCTAGAAATTTCCAATCCTGCCTCAGTGATGGGGGGGGGGTCTGTGTTGATTTTTTATTTATTTTATTTTTTTATAAAGCCCACCCCCGTGGTGGCTAGAAATTTCCAATCCTGGCTTTGTGATGGGGGGCGGGGGTCTGTTATGATTTTTTTTTTTTTTTTTTTTTTTTCTCAAGCCCACACCCGGGGTGGCTAGTCATTTCCAATCCTGGCTCAGTAATGGGGGGGTCTGTTATGAATTTGTTTTTTTTAATTATTTTTTTATAAAGCCCACACCCGGGGTGGCTAGAAATTTCCAATCCTGGCTCAGTGATGGGGGTGGGTGGGGGTCTGTTATGATTTTTTATTTATTTTTTTTTATAAAGCCCACACCCGGGGTGGCTAGAAATTTCCAATCCTGGCTCTGTGATGGGGGTGGGGTCTGTTATGATTTTTATTTTTTTTATTTTTTTTTTATAAAGCCCACACCCGGGGTGGCTAGAAATTTCCGATCCTGGCTCAGTGATGGGGGTTGGGTCTGTTATGATTTTTTATTTTTTTATATTTGTTTATAAAGCCCACACCCGGGGTGGCTAGAAATTTCCAATCCTGGCTCAGTGATGGGGGGGGGGGTCTGTTATGTTTTTTTTTGTTTTTTTTATAAAGCCCACACCCTGGTGGCTAGAAATTTCCAATCCTGGCTCAGTGATGGGGGTTGGGTCTGTTATGATTTTTTATTTTTTTATATTTGTTTATAAAGCCCACACCCGGGGTGGCTAGAAATTTCCAATCCTGGCTCAGTGATGGGGGGGGGGGGGTCTGTTATGTTTTTTTTTATTTTTTTTTATAAAGCCCACACCCTGGTGGCTAGAAATTTCCAATCCTGGCTAAGTGATGGGGGTGGGGTCTGTTATGATTTTTTTTTTATTTTTTTTATAAAGCCCACACCCGGGGTGGCTAGAAATTTCCAATCCTGGCTCAGTGATGGGGGGGGGGGTCTGTTATGATTTTTTTAATTTTTTTTTAATATAATTTTATTATTTTTTTATAAAGCCCACACCCGGGGTGGCTAGAAATTTCCAATCCTGCCTCAGTGATGGGGGGGGGGTCTGTGTTGATTTTTTATTTATTTTATTTTTTTATAAAGCCCACCCCCGGGGTGGCTAGAAATTTCCAATCCTGGCTTTGTGATGGGGGGCGGGGGTCTGTTATGATTTTTTTTTTTTTTTTTTTTTTTTCTCAAGCCCACACCCGGGGTGGCTAGTCATTTCCAATCCTGGCTCAGTAATGGGGGGGTCTGTTATGAATTTGTTTTTTTTAATTATTTTTTTATAAAGCCCACACCCGGGGTGGCTAGAAATTTCCAATCCTGGCTCAGTGATGGGGGTGGGTGGGGGTCTGTTATGATTTTTTTTTTATTTTTTTTTTATAAAGCCCACACCCGGGGTGGCTAGAAATTTCCAATCCTGGCTCTGTGATGGGGGTGGGGTCTGTTATGATTTTTATTTTTTTTATTTTTTTTTTATAAAGCCCACACCCGGGGTGGCTAGAAATTTCCGATCCTGGCTCAGTGATGGGGGTTGGGTCTGTTATGATTTTTTATTTTTTTATATTTGTTTATAAAGCCCACACCCGGGGTGGCTAGAAATTTCCAATCCTGGCTCAGTGATGGGGGGGGGGGTCTGTTATGTTTTTTTTTGTTTTTTTTATAAAGCCCACACCCTGGTGGCTAGAAATTTCCAATCCTGGCTCAGTGATGGGGGTTGGGTCTGTTATGATTTTTTATTTTTTTATATTTGTTTATAAAGCCCACACCCGGGGTGGCTAGAAATTTCCAATCCTGGCTCAGTGATGGGGGGGGGGGGGGTCTGTTATGTTTTTTTTTTTTTTTTTTTATAAAGCCCACACCCTGGTGGCTAGAAATTTCCAATCCTGGCTAAGTGATGGGGGTGGGGTCTGTTATGATTTTTTTTTTTTTTTTTTTATAAAGCCCACACCCGGGGTGGCTAGAAATTTCCAATCCTGGCTCAGTGATGGGGGTGGGTGGGGGTCTGTTATGATTTTTTTTTAATTTTTTTTTTATAAAGCCCACACCCGGGGTGGCTAGAAATTTCCAATCCTGCCTCAGTGATGGGGGGGGGGTCTGTGTTGATTTTTTATTTATTTTATTTTTTTATAAAGCCCACCCCCGGGGTGGCTAGAAATTTCCAATCCTGGCTTTGTGATGGGGGGCGGGGGTCTGTTATGATTTTTTTTTTTTTTTTTTTTTTTTCTCAAGCCCACACCCGGGGTGGCTAGTCATTTCCAATCCTGGCTCAGTAATGGGGGGGTCTGTTATGAATTTGTTTTTTTTAATTATTTTTTTATAAAGCCCACACCCGGGGTGGCTAGAAATTTCCAATCCTGGCTCAGTGATGGGGGTGGGTGGGGGTCTGTTATGATTTTTTTTTTATTTTTTTTTTATAAAGCCCACACCCGGGGTGGCTAGAAATTTCCAATCCTGGCTCTGTGATGGGGGTGGGGTCTGTTATGATTTTTATTTTTTTTATTTTTTTTTTATAAAGCCCACACCCGGGGTGGCTAGAAATTTCCGATCCTGGCTCAGTGATGGGGGTTGGGTCTGTTATGATTTTTTATTTTTTTATATTTGTTTATAAAGCCCACACCCGGGGTGGCTAGAAATTTCCAATCCTGGCTCAGTGATGGGGGGGGGGGTCTGTTATGTTTTTTTTTGTTTTTTTTATAAAGCCCACACCCTGGTGGCTAGAAATTTCCAATCCTGGCTCAGTGATGGGGGTTGGGTCTGTTATGATTTTTTATTTTTTTATATTTGTTTATAAAGCCCACACCCGGGGTGGCTAGAAATTTCCAATCCTGGCTCAGTGATGGGGGGGGGGGGGGTCTGTTATGTTTTTTTTTTTTTTTTTTTATAAAGCCCACACCCTGGTGGCTAGAAATTTCCAATCCTGGCTAAGTGATGGGGGTGGGGTCTGTTATGATTTTTTTTTTATTTTTTTTATAAAGCCCACACCCGGGGTGGCTAGAAATTTCCAATCCTGGCTCTGTGATGGGGGTGGGGTCTGTTATGATTTTTATTTTTTTTATTTTTTTTTTATAAAGCCCACACCCGGGGTGGCTAGAAATTTCCGATCCTGGCTCAGTGATGGGGGTTGGGTCTGTTATGATTTTTTATTTTTTTATATTTGTTTATAAAGCCCACACCCGGGGTGGCTAGAAATTTCCAATCCTGGCTCAGTGATGGGGGGGGGGGTCTGTTATGTTTTTTTTTGTTTTTTTTATAAAGCCCACACCCTGGTGGCTAGAAATTTCCAATCCTGGCTCAGTGATGGGGGTGGGGTCTGTTATGATTTTTTTTTTATTTTTTTATAAAGCCCACACCCTGGTGGCTAGAAATTTCCAATCCTGGCTCAGTGATGGGGGGGGGGTCTGTTATGATTTTTTTAATTTTTTTTAAATATAATTTTATTATTTTTTTTAGAAAGCCCACACCCGGGGTGGCTAGAAATTTCCAATCCTGCCTCAGTGATGGGGGGGGGGGTCTGTGTTGATTTTTTATTTATTTTATTTTTTTATAAAGCCCACCCCCGGGGTGGCTAGAAATTTCCAATCCTGGCTCTGTGATGGGGGGGGGGGGGGGGTCTGTTATGATTTTTTTTTTTTTTTTTTTTTTTCTCAAGCCCACACCCGGGGTGGCTAGTCATTTCCAATCCTGGCTCAGTAATGGGGGGGGTCTGTTATGAATTTGTTTTTTTTTATTATTTTTTTATAAAGCCCACACCCGGGGTGGCTAGAAATTTCCAATCCTGGCTCAGTGATGGGGGTGGGGGGGGGTCTGTTATGATTTTTTTTTATTTTTTTTTTTATAAAGCCCACACCGGGGTGGCTAGACAGTTCCAATCCTGGCTCAGTGATGGGGGGGGGGTCTGTTGTGATTTTTTTTATATATTTTTTTTTTATAAAGCCCACCCCCGGGGTGGCTAGAAATTTCCAATCCTGGCTCTGTGATGGGGGTGGGGTCTATTTTGATTTTTATTTTTTTTTTTTTTTTTATAAAGCCCACACCCGGGGTGGCTAGAAATTTCCGATCCTGGCTCAGTGATGGGGGTTGGGTCTGTTATGATTTTTTTATTTTATTTTTTTTTTATAAAGCCCACACCCGGGGTGGCTAGAAATTTCCAATCCTGGCTCAGTGATGGGGGTGGGGGGGGGTCTGTTATGATTTTTTTTTTTTTTTTTTTTTATAAAGCCCACACCCGGGGTGGCTAGAAATTTCCAATCCTGGCTCTTTGATGGGGGTTGGGTCTGTTATGATTTTTTATTTTTTTATATTTGTTTATAAAGCCCACACCCGGGGTGGCTAGAAATTTCCAATCCTGCCTCAGTGATGGGGGGGGGGGGGGTCTGTTATGTTTTTTTTTTTTTTTTTTATAAAGCCCACACCCTGGTGGCTAGAAATTTCCAATCCTGGCTCAGTGATGGGGGTGGGGTCTGTTATGATTTTTTTTTTTTTTTTTTATAAAGCCCACACCCGGGGTGGCTAGAAATTTCCAATCCTGGCTCAGTGATGGGGGGGGGGGGGTCTGTTATGATTTTTTTAATTTTTTTTTAATATAATTTTATTATTTTTTTTATGAAGCCCACACCCGGGGTGGCTAGAAATTTCCAATCCTGCCTCAGTGATGGGGGGGGGGTCTGTGTTGATTTTTTATTTATTTTATTTTTTTATAAAGCCCACCCCCAGGGTGGCTAGAAATTTCCAATCCTGGCTCTGTGATGGGGGGGGGGGGGGGGGGGGTCTGTTATGATTTTTTTTTTTTTTTTTTTTTTTCTCAAGCCCACACCCGGGGTGGCTAGTCATTTCCAATCCTGGCTCAGTTATGGGGGTGGGGGGGGGTCTGTTATGATTTTTATTTTTATTTTTTTTTATAAAGCCCACACCCGGGGTGGCTAGACAGTTCCAATCCTGGCTCAGTGATGGGGGGGGGGGTCTGTTGTGATTTTTTTATATATTTTTTTTTTATAAAGCCCACCCCCGGGGTGGCTAGAAATGTCCAATCCTGGCTCTGTGATGGGGGTGGGGTCTATTTTGATTTTTAATTTTTTGTTTTTTTTTATAAAGCCCACACCCGGGGTGGCTAGAAATTTCCGATCCTGGCTCAGTGATGGGGGTTGGGTCTGTTATGATTTTTTATTTTTATTTTTTTTTTATAAAGCCCACACCCGGGGTGGCTAGAAATTTCCAATCCTGGCTCAGCGATGGGGGGGGGGGGGGGTCTGTTATGATTTTTTTTTTTTTTTTTTTTATAAAGCCCACCCCTGGGGTGGCTAGAAATTTCCAATCCTGGCTCTGTGATGGGGGGGGGGGGGTCTGTTATGATTTTTTATTATTTTATTTTTTTTATCAAGCCCACACCCGGGGTGGCTAGACATTTCTAATGCTGGCTCAGTAATGGGGGGGGGTCTGTTATGAATTTGTTTTTTTTATTATTTTTTTATAAAGCCCACCCCCGGGGTGGCTAGAAATTTCCAATCCTGGCTCAGTGATGGGGGTGGGGGGTCTGTTATGATTTTTTTTTTTTTTTTTATAAAGCCCACACCCGGGTGGATAGAAATTTCCAATCCTGGCTCAGTGATGGGGGTGGGGTCTGTTATGATTTTTTGTTTTTTTTTTGTTTTATAAAGCCCAACTCCGGGGTTGCTAGAAATTTCCAATCCTGGCTCAGTGATGGGGGTGGGGTCTGTTATGATTTTTTTTTTTTTTTTTTTTATAAAGCCCACACCAGGGGTGGCTAGAAATTTCCAATCCTGGCTCAGTGATGGGTGGGGGTCTGTTATGATTTTTTTTTTTTTTTTTTAAATAATTTTATTATTTTTTTTTATAAAGCCCACATCCGGGGTGGCTAGAAATTTCCAATCCTGACTCTGTGATGGGGGTGGGGTCTGTTATGATTTTTTATTTTTTTATTTTTTTTATAAAGCCCACACCCGGGCTGGCTAGAAATTTCCAATCCTGGCTCAGTGATGGGGGTGGGGTCTGTTATGAATTTTTATTTTTTTATTTATTTTTTTTTTTATTATTATTTTTTTTTATAAAGCCCACCCCCGGGTTGGCTAGAAATTTCCAATCCTGGCTCTGTGATGGGGGGGGGGGGGGGGGGGGGGGTCTCTTATGATTTTTTTTTATTTTTTTTTTATTACTAAGCCCGGGGTGGCTAGAAATTTCCAATACTTGCTAAGTAATGGGGGGGGGGGTCTTTTATGAATTTTTATTTATTTATTATTTTTTTATTTTTATAAAGCCCACACCCGGGGTGGTTAAAAATTTCCAATCCTGGCTCAGTGATGGGGGTAGGGTCTGTTATGATTTTTATTTTTTTTATTTTTATAAAGCCCACACCCGGGTTGGCTAGAAATTTCCTATCCTGCCTCAGTGATGGGGGGGGGGGGGTCTGTTGTGATTTTTTTTAATTTTTTTTTTTTTTATAAAGCCCACACCAGGGGTGGCTAGAAATTTCCAATCCTGGCTCAGTGATTGGGGGGGGGGGGTCTGTTATGATTTTTTTTTTTTTTTTTTAAGCCCACACCCGGGTGGCTAGAAATTTACAATCCTGGCTCAGTGATGGGGGTGGGGTCTGTTATGATTTTTTTTTTTTTTTTTTTATAAAGCCCACACCCGGGCTGGCTAGAAATTTCCAATCCTGGCTCAGTGATGGGGGGGGGGTCTTTTATGATTTTTTTTTTTTTTTTTTATAAAGCCCACACCAGAGGTGGCTAGAAATTTCCAATCCTGGCTCAGTGATGGGGGGGGGTCTGCTATGAATTTTTTTTTTTTCATTTTTTTTTTTATAAAGCCCACACCCGGGGTGGCTAGAAATTTCCAATCCTGACTCAGTGATGGGGGTGGGGGGGGTCTGTTATGATTTTTTTTTTTTTTTTTTTATTAAGCCCACACCCGGGGTGGCTAGAAAGTTCCAATCCTGGCTCAGTGATGGGGGGGGGTCTGTTGTGATTCTTTTTTTTTATTTTTTTTTTTTATAAAGCCCAACCCTGGGTTGGCTAGAAATTTCCGGTCCTGGCTCAGTGATGGGGTTGGGGTCTGTTATGATTTTTTATTTTTATTTTTTTTTTATAAAGCCCACACCCGGGGTGGCTAGAAATTTCCAATCCTGGCTCAGTGATGGGGGGGGGGGGGGGGGGGGTCTGTTATGATTTTTTTTTTTTTTTTTTTATAAAGCCCACCCCCGGGGTGGCTAGAAATTTCCAATCCTGGCTCAGTGATGGGGGGGGGGGGTCTGTTATGATTTTTTTTTTTTTTTATAAAGCACACACCCGGGTGGCTAGTAATTTCCAATCCTGGCTCAGTGATGGGGGTGGGGTCTGTTATGATTTTTTTTTTTTTTTTTTTATAAAGTCCACACCCGGGCTGGCTAGAAATATCCAATCCTGGCTCAGTGATGGGGGGGGGGGGGGGGGGGGGGGTCTGTTATGATTTTTTAATTTTTTTATTTTTATAAAGCCCACACCAGAGGTGGCTAGAAATTTCCAATCCTGGCTCAGTGATGGGGGGGGGGTCTGCTATGAATTTTTTTTTTTTCTTTTTTTTTTTTATAAAGCCCACACCCGGGGTGGCTAGAAATTTCCAATCCTGCCTCAGTGATGGGGGGGGGGGGGGGTCTGTTGTGATTTTTTTTTATTTTTATTTTTTTTATAAAGCCCACCACCGGGGTGGCTAGAAATTTCCAATCCTGACTCTGTGATGGGGGTGGGGTCTGCTATGATTTTTTATTATTATTTTTTTTTTATAAAGCCCACACCCGGGGTGGCTAGAAATTTCCAATCCTGGCTCAGTGATGGGGGGGTGGGGGGGGACTGTTATGATTTTTTTTTTTTTTTTTTTAAGCCCACACCCGGGTGGCTAGAAATTTACAATCCTGGCTCAATGATGGGGGTGGGGTCTGTTATGATTTTTTTTTTTTTTTTTTATGAAGCCCACACCAGAGGTGGCTAGAAATTTCCAATCCTGGCTCAGTGATGGGTGGGGGTCTGTTATGAATTTTTATTTTTTTATTTTTTATTATTTTTTTATTTTATTATTTTTTGTATAAAGCCCACACCCGAGGTGGCTAGAATTTTCCAATCCTGACTCAGTGATGGGGGGGGGGTCTGTTATGATTTTTTTTTTTTTTTTTTTTTTTTTATTAAGCCCACACCCGGGGTGGCTAGAAATTTCCAATCCTGACTCAGTGATGGGGGGGGGTCTGTTATGATTTTTTATTTTTATTTTTTTTTTTATTAAGCCCACACCCGGGGTGGCTAGAAAGTTCCAATCCTGGCTCAGTGATGGGGGGGGGTCTGTTGTGATTCTTTTTTATTTATTTTTTTTTTATAAAGCCCACCCCTGGGGTGGCTAGAAATTTCCGGTCCTGGCTCAGTGATGGGGTCGGGGTCTGTTATGATTTTTTATTATTTTTTTTTTTTTATAAAGCCCACACCCGTGGTGGCTAGAAATTTCCAATCCTGCCTCAGTGATGGGGGGGGGGGGGGTCTGTTGTGATTTTTTATTTTTTTAATTTTTTTATAAAGCCCACCCCCGGGGTGGCTAGAAATTTCCAATCCTGTCACAGTGATGGGGGGGGGGGGGGTCTGTTATGATTTTTTTATATTTTTTTTTATACAATGTTATTATTTTTTTTATAAAGCCCACACCCGGGGTGGCTAGAAATTTCCAATCCTGCTTCAGTGATGGGGGGGGGGGGGGTCTGTTGTGATTTTTATTTTTTTTATTTTTTTATAAAGCCCACCCCCGGGGTGGCTAGAAATTTCCAATCCTGGCTCAGTGATGGGGGGGGGGGTCTGTTATGATTTTTTTTTTTTTTTTTTTATAATGCCCACACCCGGGGTGGCTAGAAATTTCCCATTCTGGCTCAGTTATGGGGGGGGGGGGTCTGTTATGATTTTTTTTTTTTTTTTTTATAAAGCCCACACCCGGCTGGCTAGAAATTTCCAATCCTGGCTCAGTGATGGGGGTGGGGTCTGTTATGATTTTTTTTTTTTTTTTTTATAAAGCCCACACCCGGCTGGCTTGAAATTTCCATTCCTGGCTCAGTGATGGGGGGGGGGGGGTATGTTATGATTTTTTAAATTTTGTTTTTAAATAATTTTATTATTTTTTTTATAAAGCCCACACCCGGGGTGGCTAGAAATTTACAATCCTGGCTCAGTTATGGGGGGGGGGGGGGGTCTGTTATGATTTTTTTTAATTTTTTTTATAAAGCCCACCCCCGGGGTGGCTAGAAATTTCCAATCATAGCTCTGTGATGGGGGGGGGGGGGGGGGGTCTGTTATGAGTTTTTATTATTATTTTTTTTTTATCAAGCCCACACCAGGGGTGGCTAGTTATTTCCAATCCTGGCTCAGTAATGGGGGGGGTCTGTTATGAATTTGTTTTTTTTATAATTTTTTTATAAAGCCCACACCCGGGGTGGCTAGAAATTTCCAATCCTGGCTCAGTGATGGGGGTGGGGGGGGTCTGTTATGATTTTTTTTTTTTTTTTTTTTTATAAAGCCCACACTCGGGGTGGCTAGAAAGTTCCAATCCTGGCTCAGTGATGGGGGGGGGGTCTGTTGTGATTTATTTTTATTTATTTTTTTTTATAAAGCCCACACCCGGGTGGCTAGAAATTTCCAATCCTGACTCTGTGATGGGGGTGGGGTGTGTTATGATTTTTTATTTTTATTTTTTTTTATAAAGCCCACACCCGAGGTGGCTAGAAATTTCCAATCCTGGCTCAGTGATGGGGGGGGGGGGGGGGTCTGTTATGATTTTTTTTTTTTTTTTTTTATAAAGCCCACACCCGGGTGGCTAGAAATTTCCAATCCTGGCTCAGTGATGGGGGTGGGGTCTGTTATGATTTTTTGTTTTTGTTTGTTTTATAAAGCCCACACCCGGGGTGGCTAGAAATTTCCAATCCTGGCTCAGTGATGGGGGTGGGGTCTGTTATGATTTTTTTTTTTTTTTTTTTATAAAGCCCACACCCGGGGTGGCTAGAAATTTCCAATCCTGGCTCAGTGATGGGTGGGGGTCTGTTATGATTTTTTTAATTTTTTTTTTAAATATTTTTTTATTTTTTTTTTATAAAGCCCACCCCCGGGGTGGCTAGAAGTTTCCAATCCTGGCTCTGTGATGGGGGGGGGGGGGGTCTGTTATGATTTTTTATTATTTTATTTTTTTTATCAAGCCCACCCCCGGGGTGGCTAGAAATTTCCAATCCTGGCTCAGTGATTGGGGGGGGGGGGGGTCTGTTGTGATTTTGTTAAAAAAAATTTTTTTTTATAAAGCCCACCCCCGGGGTGGCTAGAAATTTCCAATCCTGACTCTGTGATGGGGGTGGGGTCTGTTATGATTTTTTAATTTTTTATATTTGTTTATAAAGCCCACACCCGGGGTGGCTAGAAATTTCCAATCCTGGCTCAGTAATGGGGGGGGTCTGTTATGAATTTGTTTTTTTTATTATTTTTTTATAAAACCCACCCCCGGGTTGGCTAGAAATTTCCAATCCTGGCTCAGTGATTGGGGGGGGGGGGGGGGTCTGTTGTGATTTTGTTAATTTTTTTTTTTTTTTATAAAGCCCACCCCCGGGGTGGCTAGAAATTTCCAATCCTGACTCTGTGATGGGGGTTGGGTCTGTTATGATTTTTTTTTTTTTTTTTTTTTTTATAAAGCCCACACCCGGGGTGGCTAGAAATTTCAAATCCTGGCTCAGTGATGGGGGGGGGGTCTGTTATGATTTTTTTTTTATTTTTTTTTATAAAGCCCACACCCGGGGTGGCTAGAAATTTCCGATCCTGGCTCAGTGATGGGGGTTGTGTCTGTTATGATTTTTTTTTATTTTTTTTTATAAAGCCCACACCCGGGGTGGCTAGAAATTTCCAATCCTTGCTCAGTGATGGGGTGGGGGGGGGGGGTCTGTTATGATTTTTTTTTAATTTTTTTTTATAAAGCCCACACCCGGGGTGGCTAGAAATTTCCAATCCTGGCTCAGTGATGGGGGTTGGTGTCTGTTATGATTTTTTTTTTTATTTTTATAAAGCCCACACCCGGGGTGGCTAGAAATTTCCAATCCTGTCTCAGTGATGGGGGGGGGGGGTCTGTTGTGATTTTATTATTATTATTTTTTTTTATAAAGCCCACCCCCGGGGTGGCTAGAAATTTCCAATCCTGGCTCTGTGATGGGGGGGGGGGTCTGTTATGATTTTTTATTATTTTATTTTTTTTATCAAGCCCACACCCGGGGTGGCTAGACATTTCCAATCCTGGCTCAGTAATGGGGGGGGGGGTTTATGAATTTGTTTTTTTTATTATTTTTTTATAAAGCCCACCCCCGGGGTGGCTAGAAATTTCCAATCCTGGCTCAGTGATGGGGGTGGGGGGGGGGTCTGTTATGATTTAAAAAAAAAAAAAAATTTATAAAGCCCACACCCGGGGTGGCTAGAAATTTCCAATCCTGACTCTATGATGGGGGTGGGGTCTGTTATGATTTTTTATTTTTTTATATTTGTTTATAAAGCCCACACCCGGGTTGGCTAGAAATTTCCAATCATGCCTCAGTGATGGGGGGGGGGTCTGTTGTTATTTTTTTTATATTTTTTTTTTATAAAGCCCACCCCCGGGGTGGCTAGAAATTTCCAATCCTGGCTCTGTGATGGGGGGGGGGGGGGGTCTGTTATGATTTTTTTTTATTATTTTTTTTTTATCAAGCCCACAACCGGGGTGGCTAGTCATTTCCAATCCTGGCTCAGTAATGGGGGGGGTCTGTTATGAATTTGTTTTTTTTAATTATTTTTTTATAAAGCCCACACCCGGGGTGGCTAGAAATTTCCAATCCTGGCTCAGTGATGGGGGTGGGGGGGGTATGTTATGATTTTTTTAAATTTTTTTTTATAAAGCCCACACCCGGGGTGGCTAGAAAGTTCCAATCCTGGCTCAGTGATGGGGGGGGGGGGGGTCTGCTGTGATTTTATTTATTATTTTTTTTTTTTATAAAGCCCACCCCCGGGGTGACTAGAAATTTCCAATCCTGGCTCTGTGATGGGGGCGGGGTCTGTTATGATTTTTAATTATTATTATTTTTTTTATAAAGCCCACACCCGGGGTGGCTATAAATTTCCTATCCTGGCTCAGTGATGGGGGTTGGGTCTGTTATGATTTTTTATTTTATTTTTTTTTATAAAGCCCACACTCGGGGTGGCTAGAAATTTTCAATCCTGGCTCTGTGATGGGGGGGGGGGTCTGTTATGATTTTTTTTTTTTTTTTTTTATAAAGCCCACACCCGGGGTGGCTAGAAATTTCCAATCCTGGCTCGGTTATGGGGGGGGTCTGTTATGATTTTTATTTTTATTTTTTATTTTTTATAAAGCCCACCCCCAGGGTGGCTAGAAATTTCCAATCCTGGTTCTGCGATGTGGGGGGGGGGGGGGGGGGGGTCTGTTATGATTTTATTTTATTTTTTATTTTTTATAAAGCCCACCCCCGGGGTGGCTAGAAATGTCCAATCCTGGCTCTGTGATGGGTGGGGGGGGGGGTCTGTTATGTTTTTTTATTATTATTATTTTTTTATCAGCCCACACCGGGGTGGCTAGTCATTTCCAATCCTGGCTCAGTAATGGGGGGGGTCTGTTATGAATTTGTTTTTTTATTATTTTTTTTATAAAGCCCACACCCGGGGTGGCTAGAAATTTCCAATCCTGGCTCAGTGATGGGGGTGGGGGGGGGGGTCTGTTATGATTTTTTTTTTTTTTTTTATAAAGCCCACCCCCGGGGTGGCTAGAAATTTCCAATCCTGCCTCAGTGATGGGGGGGGGGGGGGGGTCTGTTGTGATTTTTTTTTTTTTTTTTTTTTTATAAAGCCCACCCCCGGGGTGGCTAAAAATTTCCAATCCTGGCTCTGTGATGGGGGTGGGGTCTGTTATGATTTTTAATTTTTTTATTTTTTTTATAAAGCCCACACCCGGGGTGGCTAGAAATTTTCGATCCTGGCTCAGTGATGGGGGTTGGGTCTGTTATGATTTTTTATTTTTATTTTTTTTTTTATAAAGCCCACACCAGGGGTGGCTAGAAATTTCCAATCCTGGCTCAGTGATGGGGGGGGGATCTGTTATGATTTTTTAATTTTTTTTTTAAATATTTTTTTTTTTTTTTTTTATAAAGCCCACACCCGGGGTGGCTAGAAATTTCCAATCCTGCCTCAGTGATGGGGGGGATCTGTTGTGATTTTTATTTTGTTTTTATTTTTTTTATAAAGCCCAACCCCGGGTTGGCTAGACATTCCAATCTTGGCTCAGTAATGGGGGGGGGTCTGTTATGAATTTGTCTTTTTATTATTTTTTTATAAAGCCAACACCCGGGGTGGATAGAAAGTTCCAATCCTGGCTCAGTGATGGGGGGGGGTCTGTTTTTATTTTTTTTAATTTTTTTTTTTTATAAAGCCCACCCCCGGGGTGGCTAGAAATTTCCAATCCTGGCTCTGTGATGGGGGTGGGGTCTGTTAAGATTTTTTATTTTTTATTTTTTTTTTATAAAGCCCACACCAGGGGTAGCTAGAAATTTCCAATCCTGATTCAGTGATGGTGGGGGATTTGTTACGATTTTTTTTTTATTTTTTTTTTTATAAAGCCCACACCCGGGGTGGCTAGAAAGTTCCAATACTTGCTCAGTAATGGGGGGGGGGTATTTTATAAATTTTTATTTATTTATTATTTTTTTATTTTTATAAAGCCCACACCCGGGGTGGCTAAAAATTTCCAATCCTGGCTCAGTGATGGGGGTAGGGTCTGTTATGATTTTTATTTTTTTAATTTATTTTATAAAGCCCACACCCGGGGTGGCTAGAAATTTCCAATCCTGATTCAGTGATGGTGGGGGATTTGTTATGATTTTTTTTTTTTTTTTTTTTTATAAAGCCCACCCCCGGGGTGGCTAGAAATTTCCAATACTTGCTCATTTATGGGGGGGGGGTCTTTTATGAATTTTTATTTATTTATTATTTTTTTATTTTTATAAAGCCCACACCCGGGGTGGCCAAAAATTTCCAATCCTGGCTCAGTGATGGGGGTGGGGTCTGTTATGATTTTTTTTTTTTTTTTTTATAAAGCCCATCCCCGGGGTGGCTAGAAATTTCCAATCCTGGCTCAGTGATGGGGGGGGGGGGGTCTGTTGTGATTTTTTATTTTTTTATTTTTTTTTATAAAGCCCACCCCCGGGGTGGCTAGAAATTTCCAATCCTGACTCTGTGATGGGGGTGGGGTCTGTTATGAATTTTTATTTTTTTATTTTTTTTTATAAAGTCCAACCCCGGGTTGGCTAGAAATTTCCAATCCTGCCTCAGTGATGGGGGGGGGGGGGGGGGGGGTCTGTTGTGATTTTTTTTTTTTTTTTTTTTTTATAAAGCCCACCCCCGGGGTGGCTAGAAATTTCCAATCCTGGCTGTTTTATGGGGGGGGGGGGGGGGTCTTTTATGATTTTTTATTATTTTTTTTTTTATCAAGCCCACACCAGGGGTGGCAAGTCATTTCCAATCCTGGCTCAGTAATGGGGGGGGGGGTCTGTAATGAATTTGTTTTTTTAATTATTTTTTTATAAAGCCCACACCCGGGGTGGCTAGAAAGTTCCAATTCTGGTTCAGTGATGGGGGGGGTCTGTTGTGATTTATTTATTTATTTATTTTTTTATAAAGCCCACCCCCGGGGTGGCTAGAAATTTCCAATCCTGGGTCTGTGATGGGGGTGGGGTCTGTTATGATTTTTATTTTTTTTATTTTTTTTTTATAAAGCCCACACCCAGGGTGGCTAGAAATTTCCGATCCTGGCTCAGTGATGGGGGTTGGGTCTGTTATGATTTTTTATTTTTTTATTTTTTTTTATAAAGCCCACACCCGAGGTGGCTAGAAATTTCCAATCCTGGCTCAGTGATGGGGGTGGGGTCTGTTATGATTTTTTTTGTTTTTTTGTTTTATAAAGCCCACACCCGGGGTGGCTAGAAATTTCCAATCCTGGCGCAGTGATGGGGGTGGGGGGGGGTCTGTTATGATTTTTTTATTTTTTTTTTTTAATAATTTTATTATTTTTTTTATAAAGCCCACACCCGGGGTGGCTAGAAATTTCCAATCCTGCCTCAGTGATGGGGGGGGGGGGGGTCTGTTGTGATTTTTTTTTATTTATTTTTTTTTATAAAGCCCACCCCCGGGGTGGCTAGAAATTTCCAATCCTGGCTCAGTGATGGGGGGGGGGGGGGGGTCTGTTATGATTTTTTATTTATTTTTTATAAAGCCCACACCCGGGTGGCTAGAAATTTCCAATCCTGGCTCAGTGATGGGGGGGGGGGGGGGGGGTCTGTTGTGATTTTATTTTTTTTTATTTTTTTTATAAAGCCCAAACCCGGGGTGGCTAGAAATTTCCAATCCTGGCTCAGTGATGGGGGGGGGGGGGGGGGGGGGGGGGTCTGTTATGATTTTTTTTTAAATTTTTTTTTATAAAGCCCACACCTGGGGTGGCTAGAAAGTTCCAATCCTGGCTCAGTGATGGGGGGGGGGGGTCTGTTGTGATTTTTTATTTTATTTTTTTTTTTATTAAGCCCACACCCGGGGTGGCTAATAATTTCCAATCCTGTCTCAGTGATGGGGGGGGGTTCTGTTATGATTTTTTTTTTTTTTTTTTTTATAAAGCCCACACCCGGGGTGGCTAGAAATTTCCAATCCTGGCTCAGTGATGGGGGGGGGGGGGGGTCTGTTATGATTTTTTTTTTTTTTTTATAAAGCCCACACCCGGGTGGCTAGAAATGTCCAATCCTGGCTCAGTGATGGGGGTGGGGTCTGTTATGATTTTTATGATTTTTATTTTTTATAAAGCCCACACCCGGGGTGGCTAGAAATTTCCAATCCTGGCTCAGTGATGGGGGGGGGGGTCTGTTATGATTTTTTTATTATTTTTTTTAAATAATTTTATTATTTTTTTTATAAAGCCCACATCCGGGGTGGCTAGAAATTTCCAATCCTGGCTCAGTGATGGGGGGGGGGGGGGGTCTGTTATGATTTTTTTTTTTTTTTTTTTATAAAGCCCACACCCGGGTGGCTAGAAATTTCCAATCCTGGCTCAGTGATGGGTGGGGGTCTGTTTTGAATTTTTATTTTTTTATTTTTTATTTTTTTTTATTTTATTATTTTTTGTATAAAGCCCAAACCCGGGGTGGCTAGAAATTTCCGATCCTGGCTCAGTGATGGGGGTTGGGTCTGTTATGATTTTTTTTTTTTTTTTTTTTTTTATAAAGCCCACACCCGGGGTGGCTAGAAATTTCCAATCCTGGCTCAGTGATGGGGGGGGGGGGGGGGTCTGTTATGATTTTTTTTTTTTTTTTTTTATAAAGCCCACACCCGGGTGGCTAGAAATTTCCAATCCTGGCTCAGTGATGGGGGTGGGATCTGATTTGATTTTTTTGATTTTTTTTTTTGATAAAGCCCACAACCGGGGTGGCTAGAAATTTTCAATCCTGATTCAGTGATGGTGGGGAATTTGTTATCATTTTTTTTTTTTTTTTTTTATAAAGCCCACAACCGGGTTGGCTAGAAATTTCCAATCCTGGCTCTGTAATGGGTGGGGGTCTGTTATGAATTTTTATTTTTATTTATTTTTTATTTTTATTTTTTTTTTTTTTATAAAGCCCACCCCCAGGGTGGCTAGAAATTTCCAATCCTGGTTCTGCGATGTGGGGGGGGGGGGGGGGGGGGTCTGTTATGATTTTATTTTATTTTTTATTTTTTATAAAGCCCACACCCGGGGTGGCTAGTCATTTCCAATCCTGGCTCAGTAATGGGGGGGGGTCTGTTATGAATTTGTTTTTTTTATTATTTTTTTATAAAGCCCACCCCCGGGGTGGCTAGAAATTTCCAATCCTGCCTCAGTGATGGGGGTTGGGTCTGTTATGATTTTTTATTTTTATTTTTTTTTTATAAAGCCCACACCAGGGGTGGCTAGAAATTTCCAATCCTGGCTCAGTGATGGGGGGGGGGATCTGTTATGATTTTTTAATTTTTTTTTTAAAATATTTTTTTTTTTTTTTTTTTAAAAGCCCACACCCGGGGTGGCTAGAAATTTCCAATCCTGCCTCAGTGATGGGGGGGGGGTCTGTTGTGATTTTTTATTTTTTTTTATTTTTTTATAAAGCCCACCCCCGGGTTGGCTAGACATTTCCAATCCTGGCTCTGTGATGGGGGGGGGGGGGGGGTCTGTTATGATTTTTTATTATTATTTTATTTTAATAAAGCCCACACCCGGGGTTGCTAGACATTTCCAATCTTGGCTCAGTAATGGGGGGGGTCTGTTATGAATTTGTTTTTTTTATTATTTTTTTATAAAGCCCACACCCGGGGTGGCTAGAAATTTCCAATCCTGGCTCAGTGATGGGGGTGGGGGGGGGTCTGTTATGATTTTTTTTTTATTTTTTTTTTATAAAGCCAACACCCGGGGTGGATAGAAAGTTCCAATCCTGGCTCAGTGATGGGGGGGGGGTCTGTTGTGATTTTTTTTTTTTTTTTTTTTTATAAAGCCCACCCCCGGGGTGGCTAGAAATTTCCAATCCTGGCTCTGTGATGGGGGTGGGGTCTGTTATGATTTTTTATTTTTTTATTTTTTTTTTATAAAGCCCACACCAGGGGTGGCTAGAAATTTCCAATCCTGACTCAGTGATGGGGCTGGGGTCTGTAATGATTTTTTATTTTTATTTTATAAAGCCCACAACCGGGTGGCTAGAAATTTCCAATCCAGGCTCAGTGATGGGGGTGGGGTCTGTTATGATTTTTTATTTTTTTTTATTTTTTATAAAGCCCACACCCGGGCTGGCTAGAAATTTCCAATCCTGGCTCAGTGATGGGGGTGGGGTGTGTTATGATTTTTTTTTTATTTTTTTTTTTTATAAAGCCCACACCCGGGGTAGCTAGAAATTTCCAATCCTGATTCAGTGATGGTGGGGGATTTGTTACGATTTTTTTTTAATTTTTTTTTTTATAAAGCCCACACCCGGGGTGGCTAGAAAGTTCCAATACTTGCTCAGTAATGGGGGGGGGGGGGTCTTTTATGAATTTTTATTTATTTATTATTTTTTTATTTTTATAAAGCCCACACCCGGGGTGGCTAAAAATTTCCAATCCTGGCTCAGTGATGGGGGGTAGGGTCTGTTATGATTTTTATTTTTTTAATTTTTTTTATAAAGCCCACACCCGGGGTGGCTAGAAATTTCCAATCCTGATTCAGTGATGGTGGGGGATTTGTTATGATTTTTTTTTTTTTTTTTTATATAAAGCCCACACCCGGGTTGGCTAGAAATTTCCAATCCTGGCTCAGTAATGGGTGGGGGTCTGTTATGAATTTTTATTTTTTTATTTAATTTGTTTTTTAATTTTTTTTTTTTTTATAAAGCCCACCCCCGGGGTGGCTAGAAATTTCCAATCCTGGCTCTGTGATGGGGGGGGGGGGGGGGGGGGGTCTGTTATGATTTTTTTTATTTATTTTTTTTATTACTAAGCCCACACCCGGGGTGGCTAGAAATTTCCAATACTTGCTCATTTATGGGGGGGGGGGTCTTTTATGAATTTTTATTTATTTATTATTTTTTTATTTTTATAAAGCCCATACCCGGGGTGGCCAAAAATTTCCAATCCTGGCTCAGTGATGGGGGTGGGGTCTGTTATGATTTTTTTTTTTTTTTTTTATAAAGCCCACCCCCGGGGTGGCTAGAAATTTCCAATCCTGGCTCAGTTATGGGGGGGGTCTGTTATGATTTTTTTTTTTTTTTTTTTTATAAAGCCCACACACAGGTGGCTAGAAATTTCCAATCCTGGCTCAGTGATGGGGGTGGGGTCTGTTATGATTTTTTTTTTTTTTTTTTTTTAAAGCCAACACCCAGGTGGCTAGAAAGTTCCAATCCTGGCTCAGTGATGGGGGGGGGGGGTCTGTTGTGATTTTTTTTTTTTTTTTTTTTTTTTATAAAGCCCACCCCCGGGGTGGCTATAAATTACCAATCCTGGCTCTGTGATGGGGGTGGGGTCTTTTATGATTTTTAATTTTTTTATTTTTTTTTATAAAGCCCACACCCGGGTTGGCTAGAAATTTCCAATCCTGGCTCAGTGATGGGGGGGGGGGGGGGGGGGGGTCTGTTATGATTTTTTAATTTTTTTATTTTTATAAAGCCCACACCAGAGGTGGCTAGAAATTTCCAATCCTGGCTCAGTGATGGGGGGGGGGGTCTGCTATGAATTTTTTTTTTTTCATTTTTTTTTTTATAAAGCCCACACCCGGGGTGGCTAGAAATTTCC
The DNA here is from genome assembly GCA_036785325.1 of Urophycis tenuis. Lineage (NCBI taxonomy): Eukaryota > Metazoa > Chordata > Actinopteri > Gadiformes > Phycidae > Urophycis > Urophycis tenuis. Next base: position 519,739 of record JAXIVH010000111.1, read on the forward strand.
AATCCTGCCTCAGTGATGGGGGGGGGGGGGGGTCTGTTGTGATTTTTTTTTATTTTTATTTTTTTTATAAAGCCCACCACCGGGGTGGCTAGAAATTTCCAATCCTGACTCTGTGATGGGGGTGGGGTCTGTTATGATTTTTTATTTTTTATTTTTTTTTATAAAGCCCACACCCGGGGTGGCTAGAAATTTCCAATCCTGGCTCAGTGATGGGTGGGGGTCTGTTATGATTTTTTTTTTTTTTTTTTAAGCCCACACCCGGGTGGCTAGAAATTTACAATCCTGGCTCAATGATGGGGGTGGGGTCTGTTATGATTTTTTTTTTTTTTTTTTATGAAGCCCACACCAGAGGTGGCTAGAATTTTCCAATCCTGACTCAGTGATGGGGGGGGGTCTGTTATGATTTTTTATTTATTTATTTTTTTTTATTAAGCCCACACCCGGGGTGGCTAGAAAGTTCCAATCCTGGCTCAGTGATGGGGGGGGGGTCTGTTGTGATTCTTTTTTATTTATTTTTTTTTTATAAAGCCCACCCCTGGGGTGGCTAGAAATTTCCGGTCCTGGCTCAGTGATGGGGTCGGGGTCTGTTATGATTTTTTTTTTTTTTTTTTTTTTTATAAAGCCCACACCCGTGGTGGCTAGAAATTTCCATTCCTGTCACAGTGATGGGGGGGGGGGGGTCTGTTATGATTTTTTTATATTTTTTTTTATACAATGTTATTATTTTTTTTATAAAGCCCACACCCGGGGTGGCTAGAAATTTCCAATCCTGCCTCAGTGATGGGGGGGGGGGGGGGTCTGTTGTGATTTTTTATTTTTTTTATTTTTTTATAAAGCCCACCCCCGGGGTGGCTAGAAATTTCCAATCCTGGCTCAGTGATGGGGGGGGGGTCTGTTATGATTTTTTTTTTTTTTTTTTATAATGCCCACACCCGGGGTGGCTAGAAATTTCCAATTCTGGCTCAGTTATGGGGGGGGGGGGTCTGTTATGATTTTTTTTTTTTTTTTTTATAAAGCCCACACCCGGCTGGCTAGAAATTTCCAATCCTGGCTCAGTGATGGGGGTGGGGTCTGTTATGATTTTTTTTTTTTTTTTTTTATAAAGCCCACACCCGGGGTGGCTAGAAATTTCCAATCCTGGCTCAGTGATGGGTGGGGGTCTGTTATGATTTTTTTAATTTTTTTTTTTAATATTTTTTTATTTTTTTTTTATAAAACCCAGCCCCGGGGTGGCTAGAAGTTTCCAATCCTGGCTCTGTGATGGGGGGGGGGGGGGGGTCTGTTATGATTTTTTATTATTTTATTTTTTTTATCAAGCCCACACCCGGGGTGGCTAGACATTTCCAATCCTGGCTCAGTAATGGGGGGGGTCTGTTATGAATTTGTTTTTTTTATTATTTTTTTATAAAGCCCACCCCCGGGGTGGCTAGAAATTTCCAATCCTGGCTCAGTGATTGGGGGGGGGGGGGGTCTGTTGTGATTTTGTTAAAAATTTTTTTTTTTTATAAAGCCCACCCCCGGGCTGGCTAGAAATTTCCAATCCTGACTCTGTGATGGGGGTGGGGTCTGTTATGATTTTGTAATTTTTTATATTTGTTTATAAAGCCCACACCCGGTGTGGCTAGAAATTTCCGATCCTGGCTCAGTGATGGGGGTTGGGTCTGTTATGATTTTATATTATTATTTTTTTTTTATAAAGCCCACACCCGGGGTGGCTAGAAATTTCAAATCCTGGCTCAGTGATGGGGGGGGTCTGTTATGATTTTTTTTTTTTTTTTTTTTATAAAGCCCACACCCGGGGTGGCTAGAAATTTCCAATCCTGACTCAGTGATGGGTGGGGGTCTGTTATGATTTTTTCAATTTTTTTTTTTAATATATATATATATTTTTTTTATAAAGCCCACCCCCGGGGTGGCTAGAAGTTTCCAATCCTGGCTCTGTGATGGGGGGGGGGGGGGTCTGTTATGATTTTTTATTATTTTATTTTTTTTATCAAGCCCACACCCGGGGTGGCTAGACATTTCCAATCCTGGCTCAGTAATGGGGGGGGTCTGTTATGAATTTGTTTTTTTTTATTATTTTTTTATAAAACCCACCCCCGGGTTGGCTAGAAATTTCCAATCCTGGCTCAGTGATTGGGGGGGGGGGGGGTCTGTTGTGATTTTGTTAATTTTTTTTTTTTTTTATAAAGCCCACCCCCGGGGTGGCTAGAAATTTCCAATCCTGACTCTGTGATGGGGGTTGGGTCTGTTATGATTTTTTATTTTTATTTTTTTTTTATAAAGCCCACACCCGGGGTGGCTAGAAATTTCCAATCCTGACTCTATGATGGGGGTGGGGTCTGTTATGATTTTTTATTTTTTTATATTTGTTTATAAAGCCCACACCCGGGTTGGCTAGAAATTTCCAATCCTGCCTCAGTGATGGGGGGGGGGTCTGTTGTTATTTTTTTTATATATTTTTTTTATAAAGCCCACCCCCGGCTGGCTAGAAATTTCCAATCCTGGCTCTGTGATGGGGGGGGGGGGGGTCTGTTATGATTTTTTTTTATTTTTTTTTTTTTATCAAGCCCACAACCGGGGTGGCTAGTCATTTCCAATCCTGGCTCAGTAATGGGGGGGGTCTGTTATGAATTTGTTTTTTTTATTATTTTTTTATAAAGCCCACACCCGGGGTGGCTAGAAATTTCCAATCCTGGCTCAGTGATGGGGGTGGGGGGGGTATGTTATGATTTTTTTAATTTTTTTTTTATAAAGCCCACACCCGGGGTGGCTAGAAAGTTCCAATCCTGGCTCAGTGATGGGGGGGGGGGGGGGGTCTGCTGTGATTTTATTTATTATTTTTTTTTTTTATAAAGCCCACCCCCGGGGTGACTAGAAATTTCCAATCCTGGCTCTGTGATGGGGGCGGGGTCTGTTATGATTTTTAATTATTATTATTTTTTTTATAAAGCCCACACCCGGGGTGGCTATAAATTTCCTATCCTGGCTCAGTGATGGGGGTTGGGTCTGTTATGATTTTTTATTTTTATTTTTTTTTTATAAAGCCCACACTCGGGGTGGCTAGAAATTTCCAATCCTGGCTCTGTGATGGGGGGGGGGGGTCTGTTATGATTTTTTTTTTTTTTTTTTTATAAAGCCTACACCCGGGGTGGCTAGAAATTTCCAATCCTGGCTCAGTTATGGGGGGGGTCTGTTATGATTTTTTTTTTTTTTTTTTTATAAAGCCCACACCCAGGTGGCTAGAAAGTTCCAATCCTGGCTCAGTGATGGGGGGGGGGGGGTCTGTTGTGATTTTTTTTAATTTTATTTTTTTTTATAAAGCCCACCCCCGGGGTGGCTATAAATTACCAATCCTGGCTCTGTGATGGGGGTGGGGTCTTTTATGATTTTTATTTTTTTTATTTTTTTTTATAAAGCCCACACCCGGGTTGGCTAGAAATTTCCAATCCTGGCTCAGTGATGGGGGGGGGGGGGGGGGGGGTCTGTTATGATTTTTTTTTTTTTTTTTTATATAAAGCCCACACCCGGGTGGCTAGAAATTTCCAATCCTGGCTCAGTGATGGGGGTGGGGTCTGATATGATTTTTTTTTTTTTTTTTTTTTTTTATAAAGCCCACCCCGGGGTGGCTAGAAATTTCCAATCCTGACTCTGTGATGGGGGTGGGGTCTGTTATGATTTTTTATTTTTTTATTTTTTTTATAAAGCCCACACCCGGGCTGGCTAGAAATTTCCAATCCTGGCTCAGTGATGGGGGTGGGGTGTGTTATGATTTTTTTTTTTTTTTTTTTTATAAAGCCCACACCCGGGGTGGCTAGAAATTTCCAATCCTGATTCAGTGATGGTGGGGGATTTGTTATGATTTTTTTTTTTTTTTTTTTTTTTATAAAGCCCACACCCGGGTTTGCTAGAAATTTCCAATCCTGGGTCAGTAATGGGTGGGGGTCTGTTATGAATTTTTATTTTTTTATTTAATTTTTTATTTTATTTTTATTTTTTTTATAAAGCCCACCCCCGGGGTGGCTAGAAATTTCCAATCCTGGCTCAGTGATGGGGGTGGGGTCTGATATGATTTTTTTTTTTTTTTTTTTTTTTATAAAGCCCACCCCGGGGTGGCTAGAAATTTCCAATCCTGACTCTGTGATGGGGGTGGGGTCTGTTATGATTTTTTATTTTTTTATTTTTTTTATAAAGCCCACACCCGGGCTGGCTAGAAATTTCCAATCCTGGCTCAGTGATGGGGGTGGGGTGTGTTATGATTTTTTTTTTTTTTTTTTTTATAAAGCCCACACCCGGGGTGGCTAGAAATTTCCAATCCTGATTCAGTGATGGTGGGGGATTTGTTATGATTTTTTTTTTTTTTTTTTTTTTTATAAAGCCCACACCCGGGTTTGCTAGAAATTTCCAATCCTGGGTCAGTAATGGGTGGGGGTCTGTTATGAATTTTTATTTTTTTATTTAATTTTTTATTTTATTTTTATTTTTTTTATAAAGCCCACCCCCGGGGTGGCTAGAAATTTCCAATCCTGGCTCAGTGATGGGGGGGGGTCTGTTATGATTTTTTTATTTTTTTTTTAATATAATTTTATTATTTTTTTTATAAAGCCCACCCCCGGGGTGGCTAGAAATTTCCAATCCTGGCTCTGTGATGGGGGGGGGTCTGTTATGAATTTTTTTTTTTCATTTTTTTTTTTATAAAGCCCACACCCGGGGTGGCTAGAAATTTCCGATCCTGGCTCAGTGATGGGGGGGGGGGGGTCTGTTATGATTTTTTTTTTTTTTTTTTTATAAAGCCCACACCCGGGTGGCTAGAAATTTCCAATCCTGGCTCTGTGATGGGGGTGGGGTCTGTGATGATTTTTAATTTTTTTATTTTTTTTTTATAAAGCCCACACCCGGGGTGGCTAGAAATTTCCGATCCTGGCTCATTGATGGGGGTGGGGTCTGTTATGATTTTTTTTTTCTTTTTTTTTTATAAAGCCCACACCCGGGGTGGCTAGAAATTTCCAATCCTGGCTCAGTGATGGGGGGGGGGGGGTCTGTTATGATTTTTTTTTTTTTTTTTTTTAATAATTTTATTATTTTTTTATAAAGCCCACACCCGGGGTGGCTAGAAATTTCCAATCCTGGCTCAGTGATGGGGGTTGGGGGGGTCTGTTATGATTTTTTTTTTTTTTTTTTTTATAAAGCCCACACCCGGGGTGGCTAGAAAGTTCCAATCCTGGCTCAGTGATGGGGGTTGGGTCTGTTATGATTTTTTATTTTTATTTTTTTTTTATAAAGCCCACACTCGGGGTGGCTAGAAATTTCCAATCCTGGCTCAGTGATGGGGGGGGGGGGGGGGGGGGGGGTCTGTTATGATTTTTTTATTTTTTTTTTTAAATAATTTTATTATTTTTTTTATAAAGCCCACACCCGGGGTGGCTAGAAATTTCCAATCCTGGGTCAGTAATGGGTGGGGGTCTGTTATGAATTTTTATTTTTTTATTTAATTTTTTATTTTATTTTTTTTTTTTTTATAAAGCCCACCCCCGGGGTGGCTAGAAATTTCCAATCCTGGCTCAGTGATGGGGGGGGGTCTGTTATGATTTTTTTATTTTTTTTTTAATATAATTTTATTATTTTTTTTATAAAGCCCACCCCCGGGGTGGCTAGAAATTTCCAATCCTGGCTCTGTGATGGGGGGGGGGTCTGTTATGAATTTTTTTTTTTCATTTTTTTTTTTATAAAGCCCACACCCGGGGTGGCTAGAAATTTCCAATCCTGGCTCAGTGATGGGGGGGGGGGGGGTCTGTTATGATTTATTATTTTTTTTTTTTTATAAAGCCCACACCCGGGTGGCTAGAAATTTCCAATCCTGGCTCTGTGATGGGGGTGGGGTCTGTGATGATTTTTAATTTTTTTATTTTTTTTTTATAAAGCCCACACCCGGGGTGGCTAGAAATTTCCAATCCTGGCTCATTGATGGGGGTGGGGTCTGTTATGATTTTTTTTTTCTTTTTTTTTTATAAAGCCCACACCCGGGTCGGCTAGAAATTTCCAATCCTGGCTCAGTGATGGGGGGGGGGGGGGTCTGTTATGATTTTTTTTTTTTTTTTTTTTATAAAGCCCACACCCGGGGTGGCTAAAAAGTTCCAATCCTGGCTCAGTGATGGGGGGGGGGGGGGGGGTCTGCTGTGATTTTATTTATTTTTTTTTTTTTTTATAAAGCCCACACCCGGGGTGGCTATAAATTTCCTATCCTGGCTCAGTGATGGGGGTTGGGTCTGTTATGATTTTTTATTTTTATTTTTTTTTTATAAAGCCCACACTCGGGGTGGCTAGAAATTTCCAATCCTGGCTCAGTGATGGGGGGGGGGGGGGGGGGGGGTCTGTTATGATTTTTTTATTGTTTTTTTTAAATAATTTTATTATTTTTTTTATAAAGCCCACACCCGGGGTGGCTAGAAATTTCCAATCCTGCCTCAGTGATGGGGGGGGGTCTGTTGTGATTTTTAAATTTTTTTTTTTTTTTTTATAAAGCCCACACCCGGGGTGGCTAGAAATTTCCAATCCTGCCTCAGTGATGGGGGGGGGGGTCTGTTGTGATTTTATTTTATTTTTATTTTTTTATAAAGCCCACCCCCGGGGTGGCTAGAAATTTCCAATCCTGGCTCTGTGATGGGGGGGGGGGGGGGGGGTCTGTTATGATTTTTTATTATTTTATTTTTTTTATCAAGCCCACACTCGGGGTGGCTAGACATTTCCAATCCTGGCTCAGTAATGGGGGGGGTCTGTTAAGAATTTATTTTATTTTTATTTTTTTATAAAGCCCACACCCGGGGTGGCTAGAAATTTCCAATCCTGCCTCAGTGATGGGGGGGGGGGGTCTGTTGTGATTTTATTTTTATTTTTATTTTTTTATAAAGCCCACCCCCGGGTTGGCTAGAAATTTCCAATCCTGGCTGTGTGATGGGGGGGGGGGGGGGGTCTGTTATGATTTTTTATTATTTTATTTTTTTTATCAAGCCCACCCCCGGGTTGGCTAGAAATTTCCAATCCTGGCTGTGTGATGGGGGGGGGGGGGGGTCTGTTATGATTTTTTATTATTTTATTTTTTTTATCAAGCCCACACCCGGGGTGGCTAGAAATTTCCAATCCTGGCTCAGTGATGGGGGTGGGGGGGTCTGTTATGATTTTTTTTAATTTTTTTTTTTTTATCAAGCCCACACCCGGGGTGGCTAGAAAGTTCCAATCCTGGCTCAGTGATGGGTGGGGGGGGGTCTGTTGTGATTTTTTATTTTTTTATTTTTTTTTATAAAGCCCACCCCCGGGGTGGCTAGAAATTTCCAATCCTGGCTCTGTGATGGGGGGGGTCTGTTATGATTTTTAATTTTTTAATTTTTTTTTATAAAGCCCACACCCGGGTTGGCTAGAAATTTCCAATCCTGGCTCAGTGATGGGGGTGGGGGGGTCTGTTATGATTTTTTATTATTATTTTATTTTAATAAAGCCCACACCCGGGGTTGCTAGACATTTCCAATCCTGGCTCAGTATTGGGGGGGGTCTGTTATGAATTTGTTTTTTTTTTATTATTTTTTTATTAAGCCCACAGCCGGGGTGGCTAGAAATTTCCAATCCTGGCTCAGTGATGGCGGTGGGGGGGTCTGTTATGATTTTTTTTTTTTTTTTTTTTTTTAAAGCCAACACCCGGGGAGGATAGAAAGTTCCAAACCTGGCTCAGTGATGGGGGGGGGGTCTGTTGTGATTTTTTTTTTTTTTTTTTTTTTTTATAAAGCCCACCCCCGGGGTGGCTATAAATTTCCAATCCTGGCTCTGTGATGGGGGTGGGGTCTGTTATGATTTTTAATTTTTTTATTTTTTTTTATAAAGCCCACACCCGGGTTGGCTAGAAATTTCCAATCCTGGCTCAGTGATGGGGGTGGGGTCTGTTATGATTTTTTTTTTTTTTTTTTTTTTTATAAAGCCCACCCCGGGGTGGCTAGAAATTTCCAATCCTGATTCAGTGATGGTGGGGGGTCTGTTATGAGTTTTTATTTATTTTTTTTTAATATAATTTTATTATTTTTTTTATAAAGCCCACACCCGGGGTGGCTAGAAATTTCCAATCCTTATTCAGTGATGGTGGGGGGTCTGTTATGAGTTTTTATTATTTTTTTTTTAATATAATTTTATTATTTTTTTTATAAAGCCCACCCCCAGGGTGGCTAGAAATTTCCAATCCTGGCTCAGTAATGGGTGGGGGTCTGTTATGAATTTTTATTTTTTTATTAAATTTTTTTTTTTTTTTTTTTTTTTTTTTATAAAGCCCACCCCCGGGGTGGCTAGAAATTTCTAATCCTGGCTCTGTGATGAGGGGGGGGGGGGGTCTGTTATGATTTTTTAATTTTTTTTTTTTTATAAAGCCCACACCCGGGGTGGCTAGAAATTTCCAATCCTGGCTCAGTGATGGGGGGGGGGTCTGTTATGATTTTTTTATTTTTTTTTTAATATAATTTTATTATTTTTTTTATAAAGCCCACCCCCGGGGTGGCTAGTCATTTCCAATCCTGGCTCAGTAATGGGGGGGGTCTGTTATGAATTTGTTTTTTTTATTATTTTTTTATAAAGCCCACACCCGGGGTGGCTAGAAATTTCCAATCCTGGCTCAGTGATGGGGGTGGGGGGGGGGTCTGTTATGATTTTTTTTTTTTTTTTTTTATATAAAGCCCACACCCGGGGTGGCTAGACAGTTCCAATCCTGGCTCAGTGATGGGGGGGGGTCTGTTGTGATTTTTTTTATATATTTTTTTTTTATAAAGCCCACCCCGGGGTGGCTAGAAATTTCCAATCCTGGCTCTGTGATGGGGTGGGGTCTATTTTGATTTTTAATTTTTTTGTTTTTTTTCATAAAGCCCACACCCGGGGTGGCTAGAAATTTCCGATCCTGGCTCAGTGATGGGGGTTGGGTCTGTTATGATTTTTTTTTTTTTTTTTTTTTTTTATAAAGCCCACACCCGGGGTGGCTAGAAATTTCCAATCCTGGCTCAGTGATGGGGGTGGGGGGGGGTCTGTTGTGAATTTTTTTTTATTTTTATTTTTTTTATAAAGCCCAACCCCGGGGTGGCTAGAAATTTCCGATCCTGGCTCAGTGATGGGGGTTGGGTCTGTTATGATTTTTTATTTTATTTTTTTTTATATAAAGCCCACACCCGGGTTGGCTAGAAATTTCCAATCCTGACTCAGTTATGGGGGGGGGGTCTGTTATGATTTTTTTTTTTTTTTTTTCATAAAGCCCACACCCGGGTGGCTAGAAATTTCCAATCCTGGCTCAGTAATGGGTGGGGGTCTGTTATGAATTTTTATTTTTTTATTAAATTTTTTTTATTTTTTTTTATTTTTTTATAAAGCCCACCCCCGGGGTGGCTAGAAATTTCCAATCCTGGCTCTGTGATGAGGGGGGGGGGGGTCTGTTATGATTTTTTCTAATTTTTTTTTTTATTACTAAGCCCACACCCGGGGTGGCTAGAAATTTCCAATCCTGGCTCAGTGATGGGGGGGGGGGTCTGTTATGATTTTTTTATTTTTTTTTTAATATAATTTTATTATTTTTTTTATAAAGCCCACCCCCGGGGTGGCTAGTCATTTCCAATCCTGGCTCAGTAATGGGGGGGGTCTGTTATGAATTTGTTTTTTTTATTATTTTTTTATAAAGCCCACACCCGGGGTGGCTAGAAATTTCCAATCCTGGCTCAGTGATGGGGGTGGGGGGGGGGTCTGTTATGATTTTTTTTTTTTTTTTTTTATATAAAGCCCACACCCGGGGTGGCTAGACAGTTCCAATCCTGGCTCAGTGATGGGGGGGGGTCTGTTGTGATTTTTTTTATATATTTTTTTTTTATAAAGCCCACCCCGGGGTGGCTAGAAATTTCCAATCCTGGCTCTGTGATGGGGGTGGGGTCTATTTTGATTTTTAATTTTTTTGTTTTTTTTCATAAAGCCCACACCCGGGGTGGCTAGAAATTTCCGATCCTGGCTCAGTGATGGGGGTTGGGTCTGTTATGATTTTTTTTTTTTTTTTTTTTTTTTATAAAGCCCACACCCGGGGTGGCTAGAAATTTCCAATCCTGGCTCAGTGATGGGGGTGGGGGGGGGTCTGTTGTGAATTTTTTTTTAATTTTTATTTTTTTTATAAAGCCCAACCCCGGGGTGGCTAGAAATTTCCGATCCTGGCTCAGTGATGGGGGTTGGGTCTGTTATGATTTTTTATTTTATTTTTTTTTATATAAAGCCCACACCCGGGTTGGCTAGAAATTTCCAATCCTGGCTCAGTTATGGGGGGGGGGTCTGTTATGATTTTTTTTTTTTTTTTTTCATAAAGCCCACACCCGGGTGGCTAGAAATTTCCAATCCTGCCTCAGTGATGGGGGGGGGGGGGTCTGTTGTGATTTTTTTTTATTTGATTTTTTTTTATAAAGCCCACACCCGGGGTGGCTAAAAATGTCCAATACTTGCTCAGTAATGGGGGGGGGTCTTTTATGATTTTTTTTTTATTTATCTTTTTTTTTTTTTTATGAAGCCCACACCCGGGGTGGCTAGAAATGTCCAATCCTGGCTCAGTGATGGGGGGGGGGGGGGGGGGTCTGTTATGATTTTTTATTTTTTTTTATTTTTTATAAAGCCCACACCCGGGGTGGCTAGAAGTTTCCAATCCTGTCTCAGTAATGGGTGGGGGTCTGTTAAGAATTTTTATTTTTTTATTTTTAATTTTTTTTTATTTTTTAATTTTTTTTTTTTAAAGCCCACCCCCGGCGTGGCTAGAAATTTCCAATCCTGGCTCTGTGATGGGGGGGGGGGGTCTGTTATGATTTTTATTTTTATTTTTTTATTTTATAAAGCCCACACCCGGGGTGGCTAGAAATTTCCAATCCTGGCTCAGTGATGGGGGGGGGGGGGGTCTGTTATGATTTTTTTAATTTTAAAAAAAAATTATTTTATTATTTTTTTTATAAAGCCCACACCCGGGGTGGGTAGAAATTTCCAATCCTGCCTCAGTGATGGGGGGGGGGTCTGTTGTGATTTATTTATTTATTTATTTTTTTATCAAGCCCACACCCGGGGTGGCTAGTCATTTCCAATCCTGGCTCAGTAATGGGGGGGGTCTCTTATGAATTTGTTTTTTTAATTATTTTTTTATAAAGACCACACCCGGGGTGGCTAGAAAGTTCCAATCCTGGCTCAGTGATGGGGGTGGGGGGGGGTCTGTTATGATTTTTTTTTTATTTTCTTTTTATAAAGCCCACACCCGGGGTGGCTAGAAAGTTCCAATCCTGGCTCAGTGATGGGGGGGGGGGGGGTCTGCTGTGATTTTTTTTTATTTGATTTTTTTTATAAAGCCCACCCCCGGGGTGGCTAGAAATTTCCAATCCTGGCTCTGTGATGGGGGCGGGGTCTGTTATGATTTTTAATTTTTTTATTTTTTTTTTATAAAGCCCACACCCGGGGTGGCTAGAAATTTCCTATCCTGGCTCAGTGATGGGGGTTGGGTCTGTTATGATTTTTTATTTTTAATTTTTTTTTTATAAAGCCCACACTCGGGGTGGCTAGAAATTTCCAATCCTGGCTCAGTGAATGGGGGGGGGGGGTCTAATATGATTTTTTTTTTATTTTTTTTAAAAAGCCCACACCCAGGGTGGCTAGAAATTTCCAATCCTGGCTCAGTGATGGGGGTGGGGTCTGTTGTGATTTTTTTTTAATTTTTTTTTTTTATAAAGCCCACCTCCGGGGTGGCTAGAAATGTCCAATCCTGGCTCTGTGATGGGGGGGGGGGGTCTGTTATGATTTTTTTTTTTTTTTTTTTTTTTATCAAGCCCACACCCGGGGTGGCTAGTCATTTCCAATCCTGGCTCAGTAATGGGGGGGGTTTGTTATGAAATTGTTTTTTTTATTATTTTTTTATAAAGACCACACCCGGGGTGGCTAGAAATTTCCAATCCTGGCTCAGTGATGGGGGTGGGGGGGGGTCTGTTATGATTTTTTTTTATTTTTTTTTTTATAAAGCCCACACCCGGGGTGGCTAGAAAGTTCCAATCCTGGCTCAGTGATGGGGGGGGGGGGTCTGCTGTGATTTTTTTTTATTTTTTATTTTTTATAAAGCCCACCCCCGGGGTGGCTAGAAATTTCCAATCCTGGCTCTGTGATGGGGGCGGGGTCTGTTATGATTTTTATTTTTTTCATTTTTTTTTTATAAAGCCCACACCCGGGGTGGCTAGAAATTTCCTATCCTGGCTCAGTGATGGGGGTTGGGTCTGTTATGATTTTTTATTTTTATTTTTTTTTTATAAAGCCCACACCCAGGGTGGCTAGAAATTTCCAATCCTGGCTCAGTGATGGGGGTGGGGTCTGTTATGATTTTTTTTTATTTTTTTTTATAAAGCCCACACCCGGGGTGGCTAGAAATTTCCAATCCTGGCTCAGTGATGGGGGGGGTCTGTTGTGATTTTTTTTTTTTTTTTTTTTAATAATTTTATTATTTTTTTTATAAAGCCCACACCCGGGGTGGCTAGAAATTTCCAATCCTGCCTCAGTGATGGGGGGGGGGGGGGTCTGTTGTGATTTTTTTTTTTTTTTTTTTTTTTATAAAGCCCACCCCCGGGGTGGCTAGAAATGTCCAATCCTGGCTCTGTGATGGGGGGGGGGGGGGGGGGTCTGCTGTGATTTTTTTTTATTTTATTTTTTTTATAAAGCCCACCCCCGGGGTGGCTAGAAATTTCCAATCCTGGCTCTGTGATGGGGGCGGGGTCTGTTATGATTTTTAATTTTTTTTTTATTTTTTTATAAAGCCCACACCCGGGGTGGCTAGAAATTTCCTATCCTGGCTCAGTGATGGGGGTTGGGTCTGTTATGATTTTTTATTTTTATTTTTTTTTTATAAAGCCCACACTCGGGGTGGCTAGAAATTTCCAATCCTGGCTCAGTGATGGGGGGGGGGTCTGTTATGATTTTTATTTTTATTTTTTATAAAGCCCAAACCCGGGGTGGCTAGAAATTTCCAATCCTGGCTCAGTGATGGGGGGGGTCTGTTATGATTTTTTTTTTTTTTTTTTTAAATATATATATATTTTTTTTTATAAAGCCCACACCCGGGGTGGCTAAAAATTTCCAATCCTGGCTCTGTGATGGGGGGGGGGGGGTCTGTTATGATTTTTTATTATTATTTTTTTTTTATCAAGCCCACACCCGGGGTGGCTAGTCATTTCCAACCCTGGCTCAGTAATGGGGGGGTCTGTTATGAATTTGTTTTTTTTATAATTTTTTTATAAAGCCCACACCCGGGGGGCTAGAAAGTTCCAATCCTGGCTCAGTGATGGGGTGGGGGTCTGTTGTGATTTTTTTTATTATTTTTTTTTTTTTATCAAGCCCACACCCGGGGTGGCTAGTCATTTCCAATCCTGGCTCAGTAATGGGGGGGGTCTGTTATGAATTTGTTTTTTTTATTATTTTTTTATAAAGACCACACCCGGGGTGGCTAGAAATTTCCAATCCTGGCTCAGTGATGGGGGTGGGGGGGGGGTCTGTTATGATTTTTTTTTATTTTTTTTTTATAAAGCCCACACCCGGGGTGGCTAGAAAGTTCCAATCCTGGCTCAGTGATGGGGGGGGGGGGTGTCTGCCGTGATTTTTTTTTAATTTTTTTTTTTTATAAAGCCCACACCCGGGGTGGCTAGAAATTTCCTATCCTGGCTCAGTGATGGGGGTTGGGTCTGTTATGATTTTTTATTTTTATTTTTTTTTTATAAAGCCCACACTCGGGGAGGCTAGAAATTTCCAATCCTGGCTCAGTGATGGGGGGGGGGGGGGGTCTGTTATGATTTTTATTTTTATTTTTTATAAAGCCCAAACCCGGGGTGGCTAGAAATTTCCAATCCTGGCTCAGTGATGGGGGTGGGGTCTTTTATGATTTTTTTTTTTTTTTTTTTATAAAGCCCACACCCGGGGTGGCTAGAAATTTCAAATCCTGGCTCAGTGATGGGGGTGGGGTCTGTTATGATTTTTTTTTTTTTTTTTATAAAGCCCACACCCGGGGTGGCTAGAAATTTCCAATCCTGGCTCAGTGATGGGGGGGGGTCTGTTATGATTTTTTTATTTTTTTTTTTAAATAATTTTATTATTTTTTTTATAAAGCCCACACCCGGGGTGGCTAGAAATTTCCAATCCTGGCTCAGTGATGGGGGTGGGGGGGGGTCTGTTATAATTTTTTTTATTTTATTTTTTTTATAAAGCCCACCCCCGGGGTGGCTAGAAAGTTCCAATCCTGGCTCAGTGTTGGGGGGGGGGGGTCTGTTATGAATTTTTTTTCATTTTTTTTTTTTTTTTTTGGAAACCCACACCCTGGGTGACTAGAAATTTCCAATCCTGGCTCAGTATTGGAGGGGTGGGGGGTCTGTTATGATTTTTATTATTATTTATTTTTTTTGATAAAGCCCACACCCGGGTTGGCTAGAAATTTCCAATCCTGGCTCAATGATGGGGGGGGCGGGGTCTTTTGTGATTTTTTTTTTTCTTTTTATAAAGCCCACACCAGGGGTGGCTAGAAATTCCCAATCCTGGCTCAGTAATGGGGGGGGGGGTCTGTTATAATTTTTTTATTTATTTCTTTTTATAAAGCCCACACCCGGGGTGGCTAGACATTTCCAATCCTGGCTCAGTAATGGGGGGGGGGGTCTGTCATGAATTTGTTTTTTTAATTATTTTTTTATAAAGCCCACCCCCGGGGTGGCTAGAAATTTCCAATCCTGGCTCAGTGATGGGGGGGGGGGGGGTCTCTTGTGATTTTATTTATTTTTTATTTTTTTATAAAGCCCACCCCCGGGGTGGCTAGAAATTTCCAATCCTGACTCTGTGATGGTGGTGGGGTCTGTTGTTATTTTTTTTTATATATTTTTTTTTATAAAGCCCACCCCCGGGGTGGCTAGAAATTTCCAATCCTGGCTCTGTGATGGGGGGGTTGTCTGTTATGATTTTTTATTTATTTATTTTTTTATCAAGCCCACACCCGGGGTGGCTAGACATTTCCAATCCTGGCTCAGTAATGGGGGGGGTCTGTTATGAATTTGTTTTTTTTATTATTTTTTTATAAAGCCCACCCCCGGGGTGGCTAGAAATTTCCAATCCTGGCTCAGTGATGGGGGGGGGGTGGGGGGGTCTGTTGTGATTTTTTTTTTTATTTTTTTTTTTATAAAGCCCACCCCTGGGGTGGCTAGAAATTTCCAATCCTGACTCTGTGATGGGGGTGGGGTCTGTTATGATTTTTTATTTTTTTATATTTGTTTATAAAGCCCACACCCGGGTTGGCTAGAAATTTCCAATCCTGCCTCAGTGATGGGGGGGGGGGGTCTGTTGTTATTTTTTTTTTATATTTTTTTTTTTATAAAGCCCACCCCCGGGGTGGCTAGAAATTTCCAATAATGGCTCTGTGATGGGGGGATGTCTGTTATGATTTTTTATTATTTTATTTTTTTTATCAAGCCCACACCCGGGGTGGCTAGACATTTCCAATACTGGCTCAGTAATGGGGGGGGTCTGTTATGAATTTGTTTTTTTTATTATTTTTTTATAAAGCCCACCCCCGGGGTGGCTAGAAATTTCCAATCCTGGCTCAGTGATGGGGGTGGGGGGGGGGTCTGTTATGATTTTTTTTATTTATTTTTTTTATAAAGCCCACACCCGGGGTGGCTAGAAATTTCCAATCCTGCCTCAGTGATGGGGGGGAGGTCTGTTATGATTTTTTTTTATTTTTTATTTTTTTATAAAGCCCACCCCCGGGGTGGCTAGACATTTCCAATCCTGGCTCAGTAATGGGGGGGGGGGGGGTCTGTTATTATTTTTTTTTATATTTTTTTTTTTATAAAGCCCACCCCCGGGGTGGCTAGAAATTTCCAATCCTGGCTCTGTGATGGGGGGATGTCTGTTATGATTTTTTATTATTTTATTTTTTTTATCAAGCCCACACCCGGGGTGGCTAGACATTTCCAATCCTGGCTCAGTAATGGGGGGGGTCTGTTATGAATTTGTTTTTTTTATTATTTTTTTATAAAGCCCACCCCCGGGGTGGCTAGAAATTTCCAATCCTGGCTCAGTGATGGGGGTGGGGGGGGGGTCTGTTATGATTTTTTTTATTTATTTTTTTTATAAAGCCCACACCCGGGGTGGCTAGAAATTTCCAATCCTGCCTCAGTGATGGGGGGGAGGTCTGTTATGATTTTTTTTTTTTTTTTTTTTTTTTATAAAGCCCACCCCCGGGTTGGCTAGACATTTCCAATCCTGGCTCAGTAATGGGGGGGGGGGGGGGTCTGTTATGAATTTTTTTTCATTTTTTATTTTTTTTTTAGAAAACCCACACCCTGGGTGACTAGAAATTTCCAATCCTGGCTCAGTATTGGAGGGGGGGGGTCTGTTATGATTTTTATTATTTTTTTTTTTTTTTGATAAAGCCCACACCCGGGGTGGCTAGAAATTTCCAATCCTGGCTCAATGATGGGGGGGGCGGGGTCTTTTGTGATTTTTTTTTTTCTTTTTATAAAGCCCACACCCGGGGTGGCTAGAAATTCCCAATCCTGGCTCAGTAATGGGGGGGGGGTCTGTTATAATTTTTTTATTTATTTGTTTTTATAAAGCCCACACCCGGGGTGGCTAGAAATTTCCAATCCTGGCTCAGTGATGGGGGGGGGGGGGTCTCTTGTGATTTTATTTATTTTTTATTTTTTTATAAAGCCCACCCCCGGGGTGGCTAGAAATTTCCAATCCTGGCTCTGTGATGGGGGGGGGGGGGTCTGTTATGATTTTTTATTATTTTATTTTTTTTATCAAGCCCACACCCGGGGTGGCTAGACATTTCCAATCCTGGCTCAGTAATGGGGGGGGGGTCTGTCATGAATTTGTTTTTTTAATTATTTTTTTATAAAGCCCACCCCCGGGGTGGCTAGAAATTTCCAATCCTCGCTCAGTGATGGGGGGGGGGGGGTCTCTTGTGATTTTATTTATTTTTTATTTTTTTATAAAGCCCACCCCCGGGGTGGCTAGAAATTTCCAATCCTGACTCTGTGATGGGGGTGGGGTCTGTTATGATTTTTTATTTTTTTATATTTGTTTATAAAGCCCACACCCGGGGTGGCTAGAAATTTCAAATCCTGGCTCAGTGATGGGGGGGGTCTGTTATGATTTTTTTTTTATTTTTTTATAAAGCCCACACCCGGGTGGCTAGAATTTTCCAATTCTGGCTCAGTGATGGGGGTGGGGTCTGTTATGATTTTTTTTTTAATTTTTTTTATAAAGCCCACACCCGGGGTGGCTAGAAATTTCCAATCCTGGCTCAGTGATGGGGGGGGGTCTGTTATGATTTTTTTAATTTTTTTTTTAAATAATTTTATTATTTTTTTTTATAAAGCCCACACCCGGGGTGGCTAGAAATTTCCAATCCTGACTCTGTGATGGGGGTGGGGTCTGTTATGATTTTTTATTTTTTTATATTTGTTTATAAAGCCCACACCCGGGTTGGCTAGAAATTTCCAATCCTGCCTCAGTGATGGGGGGGGGGGTCTGTTGTTATTTTTTTTTATATATTTTTTTTTATAAAGCCCACCCCCGGGGTGGCTAGAAATTTCCAATCCTGTCTCTGTGATGGGGGGGTTGTCTGTTATGATTTTTTATTATTATTTTTTTTTATCAAGCCCACACCCGGGGTGGCTAGACATTTCCAATCCTGGCTCAGTAATGGGGGGGTCTGTTATGAATTTGTTTTTTTTATTATTTTTTTATAAAGCCCACCCCCGGGGTGGCTAGAAATTTCCAATCCTGGCTCAGTGATGGGGGTGGGGGGGGGTCTGTTATAATTTTTTTTAATTTTTTTTTTTATAAAGCCCACACCCGGGGTGGCTAGAAAGTTCCAATCCTGGCACAGTGATGGGGGGGGGTGGGGGGGTCTGTTGTGATTTTTTTTTTTTTTTTTTTTTGTATAAAGCCCACCCCTGGGGTGGCTAGAAATTTCCAATCCTGACTCTGTGATGGGGGTGGGGTCTGTTATGATTTTTTATTTTTTTATATTTGTTTATAAAGCCCACACCCGGGTTGGCTAGAAATTTCCAATCCTGCCTCAGTGATGGGGGGGGGGGTCTGTTGTTATTTTTTTTTATATTTTTTTTTTTATAAAGCCCACCCCCGGGGTGGCTAGAAATTTCCAATCCTGGCTCTGTGATGGGGGGATGTCTGTTATGTTTTTTTATTATTTTATTTTTTTTATCAAGCCCACACCCGGGGTGGCTAGACATTTCCAATCCTGGCTCAGTAATGGGGGGGGTCTGTTATGAATTTGTTTTTTTTATTATTTTTTTATAAAGCCCACCCCCGGGGTGGCTAGAAATTTCCAATCCTGGCTCAGTGATGGGGGTGGGGGGGGGTCTGTTATGATTTTTTTTTTATTTTTTTTTTATAAAGCCCACACCCGGGGTGGCTAGAAATTTCCAATCCTGCCTCAGTGATGCGGGGGAGGTCTGTTATGATTTTTTTTTTTTTTTTTTTTTTTTATAAAGCCCACCCCCGGGGTGGCTAGAAATTTCCAATCCTGACTCTGTGATGGGGGTGGGGTCTGTTATGATTTTTTAATTTTTTATATTTGTTTATAAAGCCCACCCCCGGGGTGGCTAGAAATTTCCAATCCTGGCTCAGTGATGTGGGTGGGGGGGGGTCTTTTATAATTTTTTTTAATTTTTTTTTTTATAAAGCCCACACCCGGGGTGGCTAGAAAGTTCCAATCCTGCCTCAGTGATGGGGGGGAGGTCTGTTATGATTTTTTATTTTTTTTATTTTTTTATCAAGCCCACACCCGGGGTGGCTAGATATTTCCAATACTTGCTCAGTAATGGGGGGGGTCTTTTATGAATTTTTATTTATTTATTATTATTTTTTTTTATAAAGCCCACACCCGGAGTGGCTAGAAATTTCCAATCCTGGATCAGTAATGGGGGGGGGAGGCTGTAATGATTTTTTTTTTCTTTTTTTATTATTTTTTTTATTTTATTATTTTTTTTATAAAAGGCCACACCCGCGGTGGCTAGAAATTTCCAATCCTGCCTCAGTGATGAGGGGGGGGGGGGGTCTGTTGTGATTTATTATTATTATTTTTTTTATAAAGCCCACCCCCGGGGTGGCCAGAAATTTCCAATCCTGGCTCTGTGATGTGGGGGGGTCTGTTGTGATTTTTTTTTATTTTATTTTTTTTTATAAAGCCCAACCCCGGGGTGGCTAGAAATTTCCAATCCTGGCTCTGTGATGGGGGTTCTGTTATGATTTTTTTTTTTTTTTTTTTTATCAAGCCCACACCCGGGGTGGCTAGAAATTTCCAATCCTGGCTCTGTGATGGGGGGGGGGGGGGGGGGGGGTCTCTTATGATTTTTTTTTAATTTTTTTTTTTATTACTAAGCCCACATCCGGGGTGGCTAGAAATTTCCAATACTTGCTCAGTAATGGGGGGGGGGGGGGGGTCTTTTATGAATTTTTATTTATTTATTATTTTTTTATTTTTATAAAGCCCACACCCGGGGTGGCTAAAAATTTCCAACCCTGGCTCAGTGATGGGGGTGGGGTCTGTTATGATTTTTATTTTTTTTATTTTTATAAAGCCCACACCCGGGTTGGCTAGAAATTTCCAATCCTGGCTCAGTGATGGGGGGGGGGGTCTGTTATGATTTTTTTTTTTTTTTTTTTACAAAGCCCACACCCGGGGTGGCTAGAAATTTCCAATCCTGGCTCAGTGATGGGTGGGGGTCTGTTATGAATTTTTATTTTTTTATTTTTATTTTTATTTTATTTTATTATTTTTTGTATAAAGCCCACACCCGAGGTGGCTAGAAATTTCCAATCCTGGCTCAGTGATGGGGGGGGGGGTCTGCTATGAATTTTTTTTTTTTCATTTTTTTTTTTATAAAGCCCACACCCGGGGTGGCTAGAAATTTCCAATCCTGATTCAGTGATGGGGGGGGGGGTCTGTTATGATTTTTATTTTTTATTTTTATTTTATAAAGCCCACACCCGGGGTGGCTAGAAATTTCCAATCCTGGCTCAGTGATGGGGGTGGGGGGGGGTCTGTTATGTTTTTTATTTTATTTTTTTTATAAAGCCCACCCCCGGGGTGGCTAGAAATTTCCAATCCTGGCTCAGTGATGGGGGGGGGGGTCTGTTATGATTTTTTTTTTTTTTTTTTTAAAGCCCACACCCGGGTGGCTAGAAATTTCCAATCCTGTCTCAGTGATTGGGGTGGGGTCTGTTATGATTTTTTTTTTTTTTTTTTTATAAAGCCCACACCCGGGCTGGCTAGAAATTTCCAATCCTGGCTCAGTGATGGGTGGGGGTCTGTTATGAATTTTTATTTATTTATTTTTTTTATCAAGCCCACACCCGGGGTGGCTAGACATTTCCAATCCTGGCTCAGTAATGGGGGGGGTCTGCTATGAATTATTTTTTTCATTTTTTTTTTTATAAAGCCCACACCCGGGGTGGCTAGAAATTTCCAATCCTGGCTCAGTGATGGGGGGGGGTCTGTTATGTTTTTTTTTAATTTTTTTTAATATAATTTTATTATTTTTTTTATGAAGCCCACACCCGGGGTGGCTAGAAATTTCCAATCCTGCCTCAGTGATGGGGGGGGGGGGTCTGTTGTGATTTTATTATTTTTTATTTTTTATAAAGCCCACCCCCGGGGTGGCTAGAAATTTCCAATCCTGGCTCTGTGATGGGGGGGGGGGGGGGGGTCTGTTATGATTTTTTTTTTTTTTTTTTTATAAAGCCCACACCCGGGTGGCTAGAAATTTCCAATCCTGGCTCAGTGATGGGGGTGGGGTCTGTTATGATTTTTTGTTTTTTTTGTTTTATAAAGCCCACACCCGGGGGTGGCTAGAAATTTCCAATCCTGGCTCAGTGATGGGGGTGGGGTCTCTTATGATTTTTTTTTTTTTTTTTTTTCATAAAGCCCACACCCGGGGTGGCTAGAAATTTCCAATCCTGGCTCAGTGATGGGTAGGGGTCTGTTATGATTTTTTTTTTTTTTTTTTTAAATAATCTTATTATTTTTTTTTATAAAGCCCACACCCGGGGTGGCTAGAAATTTCCAATCCTGTCTCAGTGATGGGGGGGGGGGGTCAGTTGTGATTTTTTATTTTTTTTTTTTTTTATAAAGCCCACCCCCGGGGTGGCTAGAAATGTCCAATCCTGGCTCTGTGATGGGGGGGAGGGGGGGTCTGTTATGATTTTTTATTATTTCATTTTTTTTATCAAGCCCACACCCGGGGTGGCTAGACATTTCCAATCCTGGCTCAGTAATGGGGGGGGTCTGTTATGAATTTGTTTTTTTTTATTATTTTTTTATAAAGCCCACCCCTGGGGTGGCTAGAAATTTCCAATCCTGGCTCAGTGATGGGGGTGGGGTCTCTTATGATTTTCTTTTTTTTTTTTTAAATAATTTTATTATTTTTTTTTATAAAGCCCACACCCGGGGTGGCTAGAAATTTCCAATCCTGTCTCAGTGATGGGGGGGGGGTCTGTTGTGATTTTTTTTTATTTATTTTTTTTTATAAAGCCCACCCCCGGGGTGGTTATAAATGTCCAATCCTGGCTCTGTGATGGGGGGGACGGGGGGGGTCTGTTATGATTTTTTTTATTTTATTTTTTTTTATAAAGCCCACCCCCGGGGTGGCTAGAAATTTCCAATCCTGACTCTGTGATGGGGTTGGGGTCTGTTATGATTTTTTTTTATTTTTTTTTATAAAGCCCACACCCGGGTGGCTAGAAATTTCCAATCCTGGCTCAGTGATGGGTGGGGGTCTGTTATGATTTTTTTAATTTTTTTTTTAAATAATTTTTTTTTATTTATTTATAAAGCCCACACCCGGGGTGGCTAGAAATTTCCAATCCTGTCTCAGTGATGGGGGGGGGGGGGGGGGTCTGTAGTGATTTTATTTTATTTTTATTTTTTTATAAAGCCCACCCCCGGGGTGGCTAGACATTTCCAATCCTGGCTCTGTGATGGGGGGGGGGGGGGGGGGGTCTGTTTTGATTTTTTATTATTTTATTTTTTTTATCAAGCCCACACCCGGGGTGGCTAGACATTTCCAATCCTGGCTCAGTAATGGGGGGGGGTCTGTTATGAATTTGTTTTTTTTATTATTTTTTTATAAAGCCCACCCCCGGGGTGGCTAGAAATTTCCAATCCTGGCTCAGTGATGGGGGGGGGGGGGGGGGGTCTGTTGTGATTTTTTTTTCTTTTTCTTTCTTTTATAAAGCCCACCCCCGGGGTGGCTAGAAATTTCCAATCCTGACTCTGTGATGGGGGTGGGGTCTGTTATGATTTTTTAATTTTTTATATTTGTTTATAAAGCCCACACCCGGGGTGGCTAGAAATTTCCGATCCTGGCTCAGTGATGGGGGTTGGGTCTGTTATGATTTTTTATTTTTATTTTTTTTTTATAAAGCCCACACCCGGGGTGGCTAGAAATTTCAAATCCTGGCTCAGTGACTGGGGGGTCTGTTATAAAAAATGTTTTTAATTTTTTTTTTATTTTTTATAAAGCCCACCCCCGGGGTGGCTAGACATTTCCAATCCTGGCTCAGTAATGGGGGGGGGGGGGGGGGGTCTGTTATGAATTTTTTTTCATTTTTTATTTTTTTTTTAGAAAACCCACACCCTGGGTGACTAGAAATTTCCAATCCTGGCTCAGTATTGGAGGGGGGGGGGGGGGTCTGTTATGATTTTTATTATTATTATTTTTTTTTGATAAAGCCCACACCCGGGGTGGCTAGAAATTTCCAATCCTGGCTCAATGATGGGGGGGCGGGGTCTTTTGTGATTTTTTTTTTTCTTTTTATAAAGCCCACACCTGGGGTGGCTAGAAATTCCCAATCCTGGCTCAGTAATGGGGGGGGGGGTCTGTTATAATTTTTTTATTTATTTCTTTTTATAAAGCCCACACCCGGGGTGGCTAGAAATTTCCAATCCTGGCTCAGTGATGGGGGGGGGGGGGGGGTCTCTTGTGATTTTATTTATTTATTTTTTTTTTATAAAGCCCACCCCCGGGGTGGCTAGAAATTTCCAATCCTGGCTCTGTGATGGGGGGGGGGGGATCTGTTATGATTTTTTATTATTTTATTTTTTTTATCAAGCCCACACCCGGGGTGGCTAGACATTTCCAATCCTGGCTCAGTAATGGGGGGGGGGGGTCTGTCATGAATTTGTTTTTTTAATTATTTTTTTATAAAGCCCACCCCCGGGGTGGCTAGAAATTTCCAATCCTGGCTCAGTGATGGGGGGGGGGGGGGGTCTCTTGTGATTTTATTTATTTTTTATTTTTTTATAAAGCCCACCCCCGGGGTGGCTAGAAATTTCCAATCCTGACTCTGTGATGGGGGTGGGGTCTGTTATGATTTTTTATTTTTTTATATTTGTTTATAAAGCCCACACCCGGGGTGGCTAGAAATTTCAAATCCTGGCTCAGTGATGGGGGTGGGGTCTGTTATGATTTTTTTTTTTTTTTTTTTATAAAGCCCACACCCGGGGTGGCTAGAAATTTCCAATCCTGGCTCTGTGATGGGGGGGGGGGGGGGGGGGGGGTCTGTTATGATTTTTTTTTTTTTTTTTTTTTTTATCAAGCCCACACCCGGGGTGGCTAGTCATTTCCAACCCTGGCTCAGTAATGGGTGGGGTCTGTTATGATTTTTTTTTTTTTTTTTTTATATAAAGCCCACACCCGGGTGGCTAGAAATGTCCAATCCTGGCTCAGTGATGGGGGTGGGGTCTGTTATGATTTTTTATTATTTTTTTTTTTTATAAAGCCCAAACCCGGGGTGGCTAGAAATTTCCAATCCTGACTCTGTGATGGGGGTGGGGTCTGTTATGAATTTTTATTTTTTTATTTATTTTTTTATTTATTATTATTTTTTTTTTATTACTAAGCCCACACCCGGGGTGGCTAGAAATTTCCAATCCTGGCTCTGTGATGGGGGGGGGGGGGGGTCTTTTATGAATTTTTATTTATTTATTATTTTTTTATTTTTATAAAGCCCACACCCGGGGTGGCTAAAAATTTCCAATCCTGGCTCAGTGATGGGTGGGGGTCTGTTATGATTTTTTTTTTTTTTTTTTTTATAAAGCCCACACCCGGGGTGGCTATAAATTTCCAATCCTGGTTCTGTGATGGGGGGGGGGGGGGGGGTCTGTTATGATTTTTTATTATTTTTTTTTTTTTATCAAGCCCACACCCGGGGTGGCTAGTCATTTCCAACCCTGGCTCAGTAATGGGTGGGGTCTGTTATGATTTTTTTTTTTTTTTTTTATATAAAGCCCACACCCGGGTGGCTAGAAATTTCCAATCCTGGCTCAGTGATGGGGGTGGGGTCTGTTATGATTTTCTTTTTTATTTTTTTTTTATAAAGCCCAAACCCGGGGTGGCTAGAAATTTCCAATCCTGACTCTGTGATGGGGGTGGGGTCTGTTATGAATTTTTATTTTTTTATTTATTTTTTTATTTATTATTATTTTTTTTTATAAAGCCCACCCCCGGGGTGGCTAGAAATTTCCAATCCTGGCTCTGTGATGGGTGGGGGGGGGTCTCTTATGATTTTTTTTTATTTTTTTTTTTTATTACTAAGCCCACACCCGGGGTGGCTAAAAATTTCCAATACTTGCTCAGTAATGGGGGGGGGGGGGGTCTTTTATGAATTTTTATTTATTTATTTTTATTTTTTTTTTATTTTATTATTTTTTGTATAAAGCCCACACCCGAGGTGGCTAGAAATTTCCAATCCTGGCTCAGTGATGGGGGGGGGGGTCTGCTATGAATTTTTTTTTTTTCATTTTTTTTTTTTATAAAGCCCACACCCGGGGTGGCTAGAAATTTCCAATCCTGACTCAGTGATGGGGGGGGGGGGGGTTTGTTATGATTTTTTATTTTTATTTTTATTTTATAAAGCCCACACCCGGGATGGCTAGAAATTTCCAATCCTGGCTCAGTGATGGGGGTGGGGGGGGGTCTGTTATGTTTTTTATTTTATTTTTTTTATAAAGCCCACCCCCGGGGTGACTAGAAATTTCCAATCCTGGCTCAGTGATGGGGGGGGGGGTCTGTTATGATTTTTTTTTTTTTTTTTATAAAGCCCACACCCGGGTGGCTAGAAATTTCCAATCCTGGCTCAGTGATTGGGGTGGGGTCTGTTATGATTTTTTTTTTTTTTTTTATATAAAGCCCACACCCGGGCTGGCTAGAAATTTCCAATCCTGGCTCAGTGATGGGTGGGGGTCTGTTATGAATTTTTTTTTTTTTTTTTTTTTTATCAAGCCCACACCCGGGGTGGCTAGACATTTCCAATCCTGGCTCAGTAATGGGGGGGGGTCTGCTATGAATTTTTTTTTTTCATTTTTTTTTTTATAAAGCCCACACCCGGGGTGGCTAGAAATTTCCAATCCTGGCTCAGTGATGGGGGGGGGTCTGTTATGATTTTTTTTAAATTTTTTTAATATAATTTTATTATTTTTTTTATAAAGCCCACACCCGGGGTGGCTAGAAATTTCCAATCCTGCCTCAGTGATGGGGGGGGGGGGGTCTCTTGTGATTTTTTATTTTTTTTATTTTTTTATAAAGCCCAACCCCGGGGTGGCTAGAAATTTCCAATCCTGGCTCAGTGATGGGGGGGGGGGTCTGTTATGATTTTTTTTTTTTTTTTTTATAAAGCCCACACCCGTGGTGGCTAGAAATTTCCAATCCTGGCTCTGTGATGGGGGGGGGGGGTCTGTTATGATTTTTTTTTTTTGTTTGTTTTATAAAGCCCACACCCGGGGTGGCTAGAAATTTCCAATCCAGGCTCAGTGATGGGGGTGGGGTCTGTTATGATTTTTTTTTATTTTTTTTTTATAAAGCCCACACCCGGGGTGGCTAGAAATTTCCATTCCTGGCTCAGTGATGGGGGGGGGGGTCTGTTATGATTTTTTAAATTTTGTTTTTAAATATTTTTTTTTTTTTTTTTTATAAAGCCCACACCCGGGGTGGCTAGAAATTTCCAATCCTGCCTCAGTGATGGGGGGGGGGGGTCTGTTGTGATTTTATTATTTTTTATTTTTTATAAAGCCCACCCCCGGGGTGGCTAGAAATTTCCAATCCTGGCTCTGTGATGGGGGGGGGGGGGGGGGGGTCTGTTATGAGTTTTTATTATTATTTTTTTTTTATCAAGCCCACACCAGGGGTGGCTAGTCATTTCCAATCCTGGCTCAGTAATGGGGGGGTCTGTTATGAATTTGTTTTTTTTATTATTTTTTTATAAAGCCCACACCCGGGGTGGCTAGAAAGTTCCAATCCTGGCTCAGTGAAGGGGGGGGTCTGTTGTGATTTATTTTTATTTATTTTTTTTTATAAAGCCCACCCCCGGGGTGGCTAGAAATTTCCAATCCTGGCTCTGTGATTGGGGTGGGGTCTGTTATGATTTTTAATTTTTTTATTTTTTTTTTATAAAGCCCACACCCGGGGTGGCTAGAAATTTCCGATCCTGGCTCAGTGATGGGGGTTGGGTCTGTTATGATTTTTATTTTATTTTATTTTTTTATAAAGCCCACACCCGAGGTGGCTAGAAATTTCCAATCCTGGCTCAGTGATGGGGGGGGGGGGGGGCTGTTTTGATTTTTTTTTTTTTTTTTTTATAAAGCCCACACCCGGGTGGCTAGAAATTTCCAATCCTGGCTCAGTGATGGGGGTGGGGTCTGTTATGATTTTTTGTTTTTTTTGTTTTATAAAGCCCACACCCGGGGGTGGCTAGAAATATCCAATCCTGGCTCAGTGATGGGGGTGGGGTCTCTTATGATTTTTTTTTTTTTTTTTTTCATAAAGCCCACACCCGGGGTGGCTAGAAATTTCCAATCCTGGCTCAGTGATGGGTAGGGGTCTGTTATGATTTTTTTTTTTTTTTTTTTAAATAATTTTTTTTTTTTTTTTTATAAAGCCCACACCCGGGGTGGCTAGAAATTTCCAATCCTGTCTCAGTGATGGGGGGGGGGTCTGTTGTGATTTTTTTTTTTTTTTTTTTTTTTATAAAGCCCACCCCCGGGGTGGTTATAAATGTCCAATCCTGGCTCTGTGATGGGGGGGAGGGGGGGGGTCTGTTATGATTTTTTATTATTTTATTTTTTTTATCAAGCCCACACCCGGGGTGGCTAGAAATTTCCAATCCTGACTCTGTGATGGGGGTGGGGTCTGTTATGATTTTTTTTTTTTTTTTTTATAAAGCCCACACCCGGGTGGCTAGAAATTTCCAATCCTGGCTCAGTGATGGGTGGGGGTCTGTTATGATTTTTTTAATTTTTTTTTTAAATAATTTTTTTTTTTTTTTTTATAAAACCCACACCCTGGGTGGCTAGAAATTTCCAATCCTGTCTCAGTGATGGGGGGGGGGGGGGGGGGGGGGGTCTGTAGTGATTTTATTTTATTTTTATTTTTTTATAAAGCCCACCCCCGGGGTGGCTAGACATTTCCAATCCTGGCTCTGTGATGGGGGGGTGTCTGTTATGATTTTTTATTATTTTATTTTTTTTATCAAGCCCACACCCGGGGTGGCTAGAAATTTCCAATCCTGACTCTGTGATGGGGGTGGGGTCTGTTATGATTTTTTAATTTTTTATATTTGTTTATAAAGCCCACACCCGGGGTGGCTAGAAATTTCCGATCCTGGCTCAGTGATGGGGGTTGGGTCTGTTATGATTTTTTATTTTTATTTTTTTTTTATAAAGCCCACACCCGGGGTGGCTAGAAATTTCCGATCCTGGCTCAGTGATGGGGGTTGTGTCTGTTATGATTTTTTTTTTTTTTTTTTTATCAAGCCCACACCCGGGGTGGCTAGACATTTCCAATCCTGGCTCAGTAATGGGGGGGGGGGTTTATGAATTTGTTTTTTTTATTATTTTTTTAAAAAGCCCACCCCCGGGGTGGCTAGAAATTTCCAATCCTGGCTCAGTGATGGGGGTGGGGGGGGGGGTCTGTTATGATTTTTTTTTTTTTTTTTTTTTATAAAGCCCACACCCGGGGTGGCTAGAAATTTCCAATCCTGACTCTGTGATGGGGGTGGGGTCTGTTATGATTTTTTATTTTTTTATATTTGTTTATAAAGCCCACACCCGGGTTGGCTAGAAATTTCCAATCCTGCCTCAGTGATGGGGGGGGGGGTCTGTTGTTATTTTTTTTATTTTTTTTTTTATAAAGCCCACCCCCGGGGTGGCTAGAAATTTCCAATCCTGGCTCAGTAATGGGGGGGGGGGGGGTCTGTTATGAATTTTTTTTCATTTTTTTTTTTTTTTGTAGAAAACCCACACCCTGGGTGACTAGAAATATCCAATCCTGGCTCAGTATTGGAGGGGGGGGGGGGGGTCTGTTATGATTTTTATTATTATTTTTTTTTTTTGATAAAGCCCACACCCGGGGTGGCTAGAAATTTCCAATCCTGGCTCAATGATGGGGGGGGCGGGGTCTTTTGTGATTTTTTTTTTTCTTTTTATAAAGCCCACACCCGGGGTGGCTAGAAATTCCCAATCCTGGCTCAGTAATGGGGGGGGGGGGGTCTGTTATAATTTTTTTATTTATTTCTTTTTATAAAGCCCACACCCGGGGTGGCTAGAAATTTCCAATCCTGGCTCAGTGATGGGGGGGGGGGGTCTCTTGTGATTTTATTTATTTATTTTTTTTTTATAAAGCCCACCCCCGGGGTGGCTAGAAATTTCCAATCCTGGCTCTGTGATGGGGGGGGGGGGGGGGTCTGTTATGATTTTTTATTATTTTATTTTTTTTATCAAGCCCACACCCGGGGTGGCTAGACATTTCCAATCCTGGCTCAGTAATGGGGGGGGGGTCTGTCATGAATTTTTTTTTTTTAATTATTTTTTTATAAAGCCCACCCCCGGGGTGGCTAGAAATTTCCAATCCTGGCTCAGTGATGGGGGGGGGGGGGGGGGTCTCTTGTGATTTTATTTATTTTTTATTTTTTTATAAAGCCCACCCCCGGGGTGGCTAGAAATTTCCAATCCTGACTCTGTGATGGGGGTGGGGTCTGTTATGATTTTTTATTTTTTTATATTTGTTTATAAAGCCCACACCCGGGGTGGCTAGAAATTTCAAATCCTGGCTCAGTGATGGGGGTGGGGTCTGTTATGATTTTTTTTTTTTTTTTTTTATAAAGCCCACACCCGGGGTGGCTAGAAATTTCCAATCCTGGCTCAGTGATGGGGGGGGCTCTGTTATGATTTTTTTTTTTTTTTTTTTTAAATAATTTTATTATTTTTTTTATAAAGCCCACACCCGGGGTGGCTAGAAATTTCCAATCCTGGCTCAGTGATGGGGGTGGGGGGGGGTCTGTTATAATTTTTTTTAATTTTTTTTTTTTATAAAGCCCACACCCGGGGTGGCTAGAAAGTTCCAATCCTGGCTCAGTGATGGGGGGGGGGGGGGTCTGTTATGAATTTTTTTTCATTTTTTATTTTTTTTTTAGAAAACCCACACCCTGGGTGACTAGAAATTTCCAATCCTGGCTCAGTATTGGAGGGGGGGGGGTCTGTTATGATTTTTATTATTATTATTTTTTTTTGATAAAGCCCACACCCGGGGTGGCTAGAAATTTCCAATCCTGGCTCAATGATGGGGGGGGCGGGGTCTTTTGTGATTTTTTTTTTTCTTTTTATAAAGCCCACACCCGGGGTGGCTAGAAATTCCCAATCCTGGCTCAGTAATGGGGGGGGGGTCTGTTATAATTTTTTTATTTATTTCTTTTTATAAAGCCCACCCCCGGGGTGGCTAGAAATTTCCAATCCTGGCTCTGTGATGGGGGGGGGGGGGGGTCTGTTATGATTTTTTATTATTTTATTTTTTTTATCAAGCCCACACCCGGGGTGGCTAGAAATTTCCAATTCTGGCTAAGTGATGGGGGTGGGGTCTGTTATGATTTTTTTTATTTTTTTTTTTATAAAGCCCACACCCGGGGTGGCTAGAAATTTCCGATCCTGGCTCAGTGATGGGGGTTGTGTCTGTTATGATTTATTTTTATTTTTTTTTTATCAAGCCCACACCCGGGGTGGCTAGACATTTCCAATCCTGGCTCAGTAATGGGGGGGGGGGGTCTGTCATGAATTTGTTTTTTTAATTATTTTTTTATAAAGCCCACCCCCGGGGTGGCTAGAAATTTCCAATCCTGGCTCAGTGATGGGGGGGGGGGGGGGTCTCTTGTGATTTTATTTATTTTTTATTTTTTTATAAAGCCCACCCCCGGGGTGGCTAGAAATTTCCAATCCTGACTCTGTGATGGGGGTGGGGTCTGTTATGATTTTTTATTTTTTTATATTTGTTTATAAAGCCCACACCCGGGGTGGCTAGAAATTTCAAATCCTGGCTCAGTGATGGGGGTGGGGTCTGTTATGATTTTTTTTTTTTTTTTTTATAAAGCCCACACCCGGGGTGGCTAGAAATTTCCAATCCTGGCTCAGTGATGGGGGGGGGTCTGTTATGATTTTTTTATTTTTTTTTTTAAATAATTTTATTATTTATTTATAAAGCCCACACCCGGGGTGGCTAGAAATTTCCAATCCTGGCTCAGTGATGGGGGTGGGGGGGGGTCTGTTATAATTTTTTTTATTATTTTTTTTTTATAAAGCCCACTCCCGGGGTGGCTAGAAAGTTCCAATCCTGGCTCAGTGATGGGGGGGGGGGGTCTGTTATGAATTTTTTTTCATTTTTTATTTTTTTTTTAGAAAACCCACACCCTGGGTGACTAGAAATTTCCAATCCTGGCTCAGTATTGGAGGGGGGGGGGGGGTCTGTTATGATTTTTATTATTTTTTTTTTTTTTGATAAAGCCCACACCCGGGGTGGCTAGAAATTTCCAATCCTGGCTCAATGATGGGGGGGGCGGGGTCTTTTGTGATTTTTTTTTTCTTTTTATAAAGCCCACACCCGGGGTGGCTAGAAATTCCCAATCCTGGCTCTGTGATGGGGGGGGGGGGGGGGGTCTGTTATGATTTTTTATTATTTTATTTTTTTTATCAAGCCCACAACCGGGGTGGCTAGACATTTCCAATCCTGGCTCAGTAATGGGGGGGGGGTCTGTCATGAATTTGTTTTTTTAATTATTTTTTTATAAAGCCCACCCCCGGGGTGGCTAGAAATTTCCAATCCTGGCTCAGTGATGGGGGGGGGGGGGGGGGTCTCTTGTGATTTTATTTATTTTTTATTTTTTTATAAAGCCCACCCCCGGGGTGGCTAGAAATTTCCAATCCTGACTCTGTGATGGGGGTGGGGTCTGTTATGATTTTTTATTTTTTTATATTTGTTTATAAAGCCCACACCCGGGGTGGCTAGAAATTTCAAATCCTGGCTCAGTGATGGGGGTGGGGTCTGTTATGATTTTTTTTTTTTTTTTTTTATAAAGCCGAAACCCGGGGTGGCTAGAAATTTCCAATCCTGGCTCAGTGATGGGGGGGGGTCTGTTATGATTTTTTTAATTTTTTTTTTAAATAATTTTATTATTTTTTTTATAAAGCCCACACCCGGGGTGGCTAGAAATTTCCAATCCTGGCTCAGTGATGGGGGTGGGGGGGGGTCTGTTATAATTTTTTTTAATTTTTTTTTTTTATAAAGCCCACACCCGGGGTGGCTAGAAAGTTCCAATCCTGGCTCAGTGATGGGGGGGGGGGGGGGGGGTCTGTTGTGATTTTTTTTAATTTTTTTTTTTTTTATAAAGCCCACCCCTTGGGTGGATAGAAATTTCCAATCCTGACTCTGTGATGGGGGTGGGGTCTGTTATGATTTTTTATTTTTTTATATTTGTTTATAAAGCCCACACCCGGGTTGGCTAGATATTTCCAATCCTGCCTCAGTGATGGGGGGGGGGGTCTGTTGTTATTTTTTTTTATATATTTTTTTTTATAAAGCCCACCCCCGGGGTGGCTAGAAATTTCCAATCCTGGCTCTGTGATGGGGGGGTTGTCTGTTATGATTTTTTATTTATTTTTTTTTTTTATCAAGCCCACACCCGGGGTGGCTAGACATTTCCAATCCTGGCTCAGTAATGGGGGGGGTCTGTTATGAATTTGTTTTTTTTATTATTTTTTTATAAAGCCCACCCCCGGGTGGCTAGAAATTTCCAATCCTGGCTCAGTGATGCGGGTGGGGGGGGGGTCTGTTATAATTTTTTTTAATTTTTTTTTTTATAAAGCCCACACCCGGGGTGGCTAGAAAGTTCCAATCCTGGCTCAGTGATGGGGGGGGGTGGGGGGGTCTGTTGTGATTTTTTTTTATTATTTTTTTTTTTATAAAGCCCACCCCTGGGGTGGCTAGAAATTTCCAATCCTGACTCTGTGATGGGGGTGGGGTCTGTTATGATTTTTTATTTTTTTATATTTGTTTATAAAGCCCACACCCGGGTTGGCTAGAAATTTCCAATCCTGCCTCAGTGATGGGGGGGGGGGTCTGTTGTTATTTTTTTTTATATTTTTTTTTTTATCAAGCCCACACCCGGGGTGGCTAGACATTTCCAATCCTGGCTCAGTAATGGGGGGGTCTGTTATGAATTTGTTTTTTTTATTATTTTTTTATAAAGCCCACCCCCGGGGTGGCTAGAAATTTCCAATCCTGGCTCAGTGATGGGGGTGGGGGGGGTCTGTTATGATTTTTTTTTTTTTTTTTTTTATAAAGCCCACACCCGGGGTGGCTAGAAATTTCCAATCCTGCCTCAGTGATGGGGGGGAGGTCTGTTATGATTTTTTTTTTTTTTTTTTTTTTTTATAAAGCCCACCCCTGGGGTGGATAGAAATTTCCAATCCTGACTCTGTGATGGGGGTGGGGTCTGTTATGATTTTTTTATTTTTTTATATTTGTTTATAAAGCCCACACCCGGGTTGGCTAGAAATTTCCAATCCTGCCTCAGTGATGGGGGGGGGGGGGGGTCTGTTGTTATTTTTTTTTATATATTTTTTTTTATAAAGCCCACCCCCGGGGTGGCTAGAAATTTCCAATCCTGGCTCTGTGATGGGGGGGTTGTCTGTTATGATTTTTTATTATTATTTTTTTTTATCAAGCCCACACCCGGGGTGGCTAGACATTTCCAATCCTGGCTCAGTAATGGGGGGGGGTCTTTTATGAATTTGTTTTTTTTATTATTTTTTTATAAAGCCCACCCCCGGGGTGGCTAGAAATTTCCAATCCTGGCTCAGTGATGTGGGTGGGGGGGGTCTGTTATAATTTTTTTTAATTTTTTTTTTTATAAAACCAACACCCGGGGTGGCTAGAAAGTTCCAATCCTGCCTCAGTGATGGGGGGGAGGTCTGTTAGGATTTTTTATTTTTTTTATTTTTTTATCAAGCCCACACCCGGGGTGGCTAGATATTTCCAATACTTGCTCAGTAATGGGGGGGGTCTTTTATGAATTTTTATTTATTTATTATTATTTTTTTTTTATAAAGCCCACACCCGGAGTGGCTAGAAATTTCCAATCCTGGCTCAGTAATGGGGGGGGGGGGGCTGTAATGATTTTTTTTTTCTTTTTTATTATTTTTTTTATTTTATTATTTTTTTTATAAAAGGCCACACCCGCGGTGGCTAGAAATTTCCAATCCTGCCTCAGTGATGAGGGGGGGGGGGGGGTCTGTTGTGATTTATTATTATTATTTTTTTTATAAAGCCCACCCCCGGGGTGGCCAGAAATGTCCAATCCTGGCTCTGTGATGTGGGGGGGTCTGTTGTGATTTTTTTTTTTTTTTTTTTTTTTTATAAAGCCCAACCCCGGGGTGGCTAGAAATTTCCAATCCTGGCACTGTGATGGGGGTTCTGTTATGATTTTTTTTTTTTTTTTTTTTATCAAGCCCACACCCGGGGTGGCAAGACATTTCCAATCCTGGCTCAGTAATGGGGGGGGTCTCTTATGAATTTTTTTTTTTTTTTTTTTTTTATAAAGCCCACACCCGGGGTGGCTATAAATTTCCAATCCTGGCTCAGTGATCGGGTTGGGGTCTGTTATGAATTTTTATTTATTTTTATTTTTTTATTTTTTTATAAAGCCCACACCGGGGGTGGCTAGAAATTTCCAATCCTGGCTCAGTGATGGGGGTGGGGTCTGTTATGATTTATTTTTTTATTTTTTTTTTTTTTTTTATTAAGCCCACACCCGGGGTGGCTAGAAATTTCCAATACTTGCTCAGTAATGGGGGGGGGGGGGGTCTTTTATGATTTTTTTTTTATTTATTTTATTTTTATTTTTATAAAGCCCACACCCGGGTTGGCTAGAAATTTCCAATCCTGGCTGAGTAATGGGGGGGGGGGGGGGGTCTCTTATGATTATTATTATTATTATTATTTTTTTTATATAAAGCCCACACCTGGGTTGGCTAGAAATTTCCAATCCTAGCTCAGTAATGGGGGGGCTCTGTTATGATTTTTTTTTTTTTTTTTTTTTTTTTATAAAGCCCACACCCGGGGTGGCTAGAAATTTCCAATCCTGGCTCTGTGATGGGGGGGGTCTGTTATGATTCTTTTAATTTTTTTTTTAAATATATATATATTTGTTTTTATAAAGCCCACACCCGGGGTGGCTAGAAATTTCCAATCCTGGCTCAGTAATTTGGGGGGTCTGTATTGATTTTTTTTTTCTTTTTTTATTATTTTTATTTATTATTATTTTTTTTTATAAAGCCCGCACCCGGGGTGGCTAGAAATTTCCAATCCTAGCTCAGTGATGGGGGTGGGGTCTGTTATGATTTTTTTTTATTTTTTTTTTTTTTATAAAGCCCACACCCGGGTTGGCTAGAAATTTCCAATCCTGGCTCAGTAATGGGTGGGGGTCTGTTATGAATTTTTATTTTTTTATTTTATTTTTTTAATTTTTTTTTTTTTTTTTATCAAGCCCACACCCGGGGTGGCTAGACATTTCTAATCCTGGCTCAGTAATGGGTGGGGGTTTGTTATGAATTTTTTTTTTTTCTTTTTTTTTTTATAAAGCCCACAGCCGGGGTGGCTAGAAATTTCCAATCCTGGCTCAGTGATGGGTGGGGGTCTGTTATGATTTATTTTTTATTTTTTATAAAGCCCACACCCGGGTGGCTAGAAAGTTCAAATCCTGGCTCAGTGATGGGGGGGGGTCAGTTGTGATTTTTTTTTTTTTTTTTTTTATAAAGCCCACCCCCGGGGTGGCTAGAAATTTCCAATCCTGGCTCTGTGATGGGGGGGGGGGGGGGTCTGTTATGATTTATTATTATTATTTTTTTTTTATCAAGCCCACACCCGGGGTGGCTAGTCATTTCCAATCCTGGCTCAGTAATGGGGGGGGTCTGTTATGAATTCGTTTTTTTTATTATTTTTTTATAATGCCCACACCCGGGGTGGCTAGAAATTTCCAATCCTGGCTCAGTGATGGGGGTGGAGGGGGGTCTGTTATGATTTTTTTTTATTTTTTTTTTTATAAAGCCCACCCCCGGGGTGGCTAGAAATTTCCAATCCTGGCTCTGTGATGGGGGGGGGGTCTGTTATGATTTTTTTTTTTAAACATTTTTTTATAAAGCCCACACCCATGGTGGCTAGACATTTCCAATCCTGGCTCAGTAATTGGGGGAGTCTGTTATGAATTTTTTTTTGTCTTTTTTTTTTATAAAGCCCACACCCGGGGTGGCTAGAAATTTCCAATCCTGGCTCAGTGATGGGGGTGGGGGGGGTCTGTTATGATTTTTTTTTTTTTTTTTTTATAAGGCCCACACCCGGGGTGGGGTGGCTAGACATTTCCAATCCTGGCTCAGTAATGGGGGGGGGTCTGTTATGAATTTTTTTTTTTTCATTTTTTTTTTATAAAGCCCACAGCCGGGGTGGCTAGAAATTTCCAATCCTGGCTCAGTGATGGGGGGGGGGGGGTCTGTTATGTTTTTGTTTTTTTTTATAAAGCCCACACCCGGGGTGGCTAGAAAGTTCCAATCCTGGCTCAGTGATGGAGGGGGGGGGGTCTGCTGTGATTTTTTTATTTTTTATTTTTTTTTATAAAGCCCACACCCGGGTTGGCTAGACATTTCCAATCCTGGCTCAGTAATGGGGGGGGGTCTGTTATGAATTTTTTTTTTTTCATTTTTTTTTTATAAAGCCCACCCCCGGGGTGGCTAGAAATTTCCAATCCTGGCTCTGTGATGGGGGGGGGGGGGGGGGGTCTGTTATGATTTTTTTTTTTTTTTTTTTAATTATTAAGCCCACACCCGGTGTGGCTAGATATTTCCAATACTTGCTCAGTAATGGGGGGGGGGGGGGGGTCTTTTATGATTTTTATTTTATTTTTTTTTTTTTTTTTACAAAGCCCACACCCGGGGTGGCTAGAAATGTCCAATCCTGGCTCAGTAATGGGGGGGGGGTCTGTTATGAATTTTTATTTTTTTATTTTTTATTTTTTTATAATTATATTTATTTTTTAATAATGCCCACACCTGGGGTGGCTAGAAATTTCCAATCCTGGCTCAGTGATGGGGGGGGGGGGGGTTCTGTTATGATTTTTTTTTTTTTTTTTTTTTTTTTTTTTATAAAGCCCACACCAGGGGTGGCTAGAAATTTCAAATACTTGCTCAGTTATGGGGGGGGGGTCTTTTAGGAATTTTTATTTATTTATTATTTTTTTATTTTTATAAAGCCCACACCCGGGGTGGCTAGATATTTCCAATCCTGTCTCTGTGATGGGGGGGGGGGGGGGGGGTTCTGTTATGATTTTATTTTATTTTTTTATTTTTTATAAAGCCCACACCCGGGGTGGCTAGATATTTCCAATCCTGACTCAGGGATGGGGGGGGGGGGGGTCTGTTATGAATTTTTATCTTTTTATTTATTTTTTTATTTTATTTTATTATTTTTTTCATAAAGCCCACACCCGGGGTGGCTAGAAATTTCCAATCCTGGCTCAGGAATGGGTGGGGGTCTGTTATGAATTTTTATTTATTTATTTATTTATTTATTTATTTATTTTTTTTTTATAAAGCCCACACCTGGGGTGGCTAGAAATTTCCAATCCTGGCTCTGTGATGGGGGGGGGGGGGGGTCTGTTATGATTTTTTTTTATTTATTTTTTTTTTTATAAAGCCCACACCTGGGGTGGCTAGAAATTTCCAATCCTGACTCTGTGATGGGGGTGCGGTCTTTTATGATTTTTTATTTTTTTATTTTTTTTATAAAGCCCACACCCGAGGTGGCTAGAAAATTCCAATCCTGGCTCAGTGATGGGGGTGGGGTCTGTTTTTATTTTATTTTATTTATTTTTTTTATAAAGCCCACACCCGGGGTGGCTAGAAATTAACAATCCTGGCTCAGTGATGGGGGGGGGGGGGTCTGTTATGATTTTTTTTTTTTTTTTGTATAAAGCCCACACCCGGGGTGGCTAGAAATTTCCAATCCTGCCTCAGTGATGGGGGGGGGGGGGGGGGGTCTGTTTTGATTTTTTTTTTTTTTTTTTTTTTTTTATAAAGCCCACCCCCGGGGTGGCTAGAAATTTTCAATCCTGGCTCAGTGATGGGGTCTGTTATGATTTTTTTTTTTTTTTTTTTTATATAATTTTATTATTTTTTTTATAAAGCCCACACCCGGGGTGGCTAGAAATTTCCAATCCTGCCTCAGTGATGGGGGGGGGGGGGGGTCTGTTGTGAATTTTTATTTTTTTTATTTTTTTATAAAGCCCACCTCCGGGGTGGCTAGAAATTTCCAATCCTGGCTCTGTGATTGGGGGGGGGTCTGTTATGATTTTGTATTTATTATTTTTTTTTATCAAGCCCACACCCGGGGTGGCTAGTCATTTCCAATCCTGGCTCAGTAATGGGGGGGGTCTGTTATTATTATTTTTTTAATTTTTTTTTATGAAGCCCACACCCGGGGTGGCTAGAAAGTTCCAATCCTGGCTCAGTGATGGTGGGGGGTCTGTTGTGATTTTTTTTTATTATTTTTTTTTTTATAAAGCCCACACCCGGGGTGGCTAGAAATTTCCAATCCTGGCTCAGTGATGGGGGGGGGGGGGGTCTCTTATGATTTTTTTTTTTTTTTTTTTATAAAGCCCACACCCGGGTGGCTAGAAATTTCCAATCCTGGCTCAGTGATGGGGGTGGGGTCTGTTATGATTTTTTTTTTTTTTTTTTTTTTATAAAGCCCACACCCGAGGTGGCTAGAAATTTCCAATCCTGCCTCAGTGATGGGGGGGGGGGGGGGGGTCTGTTGTGATTTTTTTTTTTTTTTTTTTTTTTATAAAGCCCAACCCCGGGGTGGCTAGAAATTTCCAATCCTGGCTCAGTGATGGGGGTGGGGTCTGTTATGATTTTTTTAAATTTTTTTTTAAAATAATTTTATTATTTTTTTTATAAAGCCCACACCCGGGGTGGCTAGAAATTTCCAATCCTGGCTCTGTGATGGGGGGGGGGGGGGGTCTGTTATGAGTTTTTAATATATATTTTTTTTTATCAAGCCCACACCAGGGGTGGCTAGTCATTTCCAATACTGGCTCAGTAATGGGGGGGGTCTGTTATGAATTTGTTTTTTTTATTATTTTTTTATAAAGCCCACCCCCGGGGTGGCTAGAAAGTTCCAATCCTGGCTCAGTGATGGGGGGGGTCTGTTGTGATTTTTTTTTTTTTTTTTTTTTTATAAAGCCCACCCCCGGGGTGGCTAGAAATTTCCAATCCTGGCTCTGTGATGGGGGTTGGGTCTGTTATGATTTTTTTTATTATTTTTTTTTTTTATAAAGCCCACACCCGAGGTGGCTAGAAATTTCGAATCCTGGCTCAGTGATGGGGGTGGGGTCTGTTATGATTTTTATTTTATTTTTTTTTATAAAGCCCACCCCCGGGGTGGCTAGAAATTTCCAATCCTCACTCTGTGATGGGGGTGGGGTCTGTTATGATTTTTTATTTTTTTATATTTGTTTATAAAGCCCACACCCCGGGTGGCTAGAAATTTCCAATCCTGGCTCAGTGATGGGGGTGGGGTGTTTTATGATTTTTTATTCATTTATTTTTTTTAAAAAGCCCACACCCGAGGTGGCTAGAAATTTCCAATCCTGGCTCAGTGATGGGGGGGGGGGGGGTCTGTTATGATTTTTTTTTTTTTTTTTAATATAAAGCCCACACCCGGGTGGCTAGAAATTTCCAATCCTGGCTCAGTGATGGGGGTGGGGTCTGTTATGATTTTTTTTTTGTTTGTTTTATAAAGCCCACCCTCGGGGTGGCTAGAAATGTCCAATCCTGTCTCAGTGATGGGGGGGGGGTCTGTTGTGATTTTTATTTTTATTATTTTTTTTAAAAAGCCCACACCCGGGGTGGCTAGACATTTCCAATCCTGGCTCAGTAATGGCGGGGGTCTGTTATGAATTTGTTTTTTTTAATTATTTTTTTATAAAGCCCAGCCCCGGGGTGGCTAGAAATTTCCAATCCTGGCTCAGTAATGGGTGGGGGTCTGTTATGAATTTTTATTTTTATTCATTTTTTATTTTTATTTTTTATTTTTTTATAAAGCCCACCCCCGGGTTGGCTAGAAATTTCCAATCCTGGCTCTGTGATGGGGGGGGGGGGGGGGGGGTCTGTTATGATTTTTTTATTTTTTTATTTATTATTATTAAGCCCACACCCGGGGTGGCTAGATATTTCCAATCCTGGCTCAGTAATGGGGGGGGGGTCTGTTATGAATTTTTTTTTTTTTTATTTTTTTTTTTTTTTATTTTTTTTTTTTTTTTATAAAGCCCACACCCGCGGTGGCTAGAAATTTCCAATCCTGGCTCAGTGATGGGGGTGGGGTCTGTTATGATTTTTTTTTTTTTTTTTATTAAGCCCA
Organism: Urophycis tenuis; assembly: GCA_036785325.1. NCBI lineage: Eukaryota > Metazoa > Chordata > Actinopteri > Gadiformes > Phycidae > Urophycis > Urophycis tenuis. The sequence goes on from JAXIVH010000111.1 coordinate 559,602, forward strand.
CATCCGGGTTGGCTAGAAATTTCCAATCCTGGCTCTGTGATGGGGGGTCTGTTATGATTATTATTTTTTTTTTATAAAGCCCACCCCCGGGGTGGCTAGAAATTTCCAATCCTGGCTCTGTGATGGGGGGGTCTGTTATGATTTTTTTTTTATTTATTTTTTTTATTAAGCCCACACCCGGGGTGGCTAGACATTTCCAATCCTGGTTCAGTAATGGGGGGGTCTGTTATTATTATTATTATTATTATTATGTTTTTTTATAAAGCCCACACCCGGGGTGGCTAGAAATTTCCAATCCTGGCTCAGTAATGGGTGGGGGGTCTGTTATGAATTTTTTTTTTTTTTTTTAAAAGCCCACACCCGGGGTTGCTAGAAATTTCTAATCCTGGCTCAGTAATGGGGGGGGGGGTCTGATATGGTTTTATTTTTTATTTTTTATAAAGCCCACACCCGGGGTGGCTAGAAATTTCCAATCCTGGCTCAGTAATGGGGGGGGGTCTGTTATGATTTTTTTTTTTTTTTGTTTGTTTTTTTATAAAGCCCAAACCAGGGGTGGCTAGAAATGTCCAATCCTGGCTCAGTAATGGGGGGGGGGGGGAGGTCTGTTATGAATTTTTATTTTTTTTATTTATTTATTTATTTTTTTATAGTTGTATTAATTTTTTTATAAAGCCCACACCTGGGGTGGCTAGAAATTTCCAATCCTGGCTCTTTGATGGGGGGGTCTGTAATGATTTTTTATTTTTATTTATTTTTTATAAAGCCCACACCCCGGGTGTCTAGAAATTTCCGATCCTGGCTCAGTGATGGGGTCGGGGTCTGTTATGATTTTTTTTAATTTTTTTTTTTATAAAGCCCACACCCGGGGTGGCTAGAAAGTTCCAATCCTGGCTCAGTGATGGGGGGGGGGGGTCTGTTGTGATTTTTTATTTTTTTATTTTTTTTTATAAAGCCCACACCCGGGGTGGCTAGAAATTTCCGATCCTGGCTCATTGATGGGGGTGGGGTCTGTTATGATTTTTTTTTCTTTTTTTTTTTTTATAAAGCCCACACCCGGGGTGGCTAGAAATTTCCAATCCTGGCTCAGTGATGGGGGGGGGGTCTGTTATGATTTTTTTTTTTATTTTATTTTTTATAAAGCCCACCCCCGGGGTGGCTAGAAATGTCCAATCCTGGCTCAGTGATGGGGGTGGGGTGTTTTATGATTTTTTTTTTTTTTTTTTTTGTAAAGCCCACACCCGGGTTGGCTAGAAATTCCCAATCCTGGCTCAGTAATGGGTGGGGGTCTGTTATGAATTTTTATTTTTTTATTTAATTTTTTTTTTTTTTTTTTTTTTTTTATAAAGCCCACTCCCGGGGTGGATAGAAATTTGCAATCCTGGCTCTGTGATGGGGGGGGGGGGGGGGGGTCTGTTATGATTTTTTTTTTTTTTTTTTTTTATTACTAAGCCCACACCCGGGGTGGCTAGAAATTTCCAATCCTGGCTCAGTGATGGGGGGGGGGTCTGTTATGGTTTTTTATTTTTTTTTTAATATAATTTTATTATTTTTTTTATAAAGCCCACACCCGGGGTGGCTAGAAATTTCCAATCCTGCCTCAGTGATGGGGGGGGGGGTCTGTTGTGATTTTTATTTTTATTTTTTTTTTTATAAAGCCAACACCCGGGGTGTCTAGAAAATTTCCAATCCTGGCTCAGTGATGGGGGGGGGGTCTGTTATGATTTTTTATTTTTATTTTTTTTTTATAAACCCCACACCCGGGGTGGCTAGAAATTTCCAATCCTGGCTCAGTGATGGGGGGGGGGGTCTGTTATGATTTTTTTTTTTTTTTTTATAAAGCCCACACCCGGGTGGCTAGAAATTTCCAATCCTAGCTCATTGATGGGGGTGGGGTCTGTTATGATTTTTTTTTTATTTTTATAAAGCCCACACCCGGGGTGGCTAGAAAGTTCCAATCCTGGCTCAGTGATGGGGGGGGGGGGGTCTGTTGTGATTTTTTATTTTTTATTTTTTTTTATAAAGCCCACACCCGGGGTGGCTAGAAATTTCCGATCCTGGCTCATTGATGGGGGTGGGGTCTGTTATGATTTTTTTTTTTTTTTTTTTTTTATAAAGCCCACACCCGGGTGGCTAGAAATTTCCAATCCTGGCTCAGTGATGGGGGGGGGGGTCTGTTATGATTTTTTTTTTTTTTTTTTTTTTTATAAAGCCCACCCCCGGGGTGGCTAGAAATGTCCAATCCTGGCTCAGTGATGGGGGTGGGGTGTGTTATGATTTTTTTTTTTTTTTTTTTTTTATAAAGCCCACACCCGGTTTGGCTAGAAATTCCCAATCCTGGCTCAGTAATGGGTGGGGGTCTGTTATGAATTTTTATTTTTTTATTTAATTTTTTTTTTATTTTTTATTTTTTTTATAAAGCCCACTCCCGGGGTGGCTAGAAATTTGCAATCCTGGCTCTGTGATGGGGGGGGGGGGGGGGGGTCTGTTATGATTTTTTTTAATTTTTTTTTTTATTACTAAGCCCACACCCGGGGTGGCTAGAAATTTCCAATCCTGCCTCAGTGATGGGGGGGGGGGGTCTGTTGTGATTTTTATTTTTATTTTATTTTTTTATAAAGCCCACCCCCTGGGTGGCTAGAAATTTCCAATCCTGGCTCTGTGATGGGGGGGATCTGTTATGAATTTTTTTTTTTCATTTTTTTTTTCATAAAAGCAACACCCGGGGTGGCTAGAAAATTTCCAATCCTGGCTCAGTGATGGGGGGGGGGGTCTGTTATGATTTTTTATTTTTATTTTTTTTTTATAAACCCCACACCCGGGGTGGCTAGAAATTTCCAATCCTGGCTCAGTGATGGGGGGGGGGGTCTGTTATGATTTTTTTTTTTTTTTTTATAAAGCCCACACCCGGGTGGCTAGAAATTTCCAATCCTGGCTCAGTGATGGGGGTGGGGTCTGTTATGATTTTTTTTTTTTTTTTATAAAGCCCACACCCGGGCTGGCTAGAAATTTCCAATCCTGGCTCAGTGATGGGGGGGGGGGGTCTGTTATGATTTTTTATTTTTTTTATTTTTATAAAGCCCACACCAGAGGTGGCTAGAAATTTCCAGTCCTGGCTCAGTGATGGTTGGGGGTCTGTTATGAATTTTTATTTTTTTATTTTTTATTTTTTTTAATTTTATTATTTTTTGTATAAAGCCCACACCCGGGGTGGCTAGAAATTTCCAATCCTGCCTCAGTGATGGGGGGGGGGGGGGGGGGTCTGTTGTGATTTATTTATTATTATTTTTTTTTTATAAAGCCCACCCCCGGGGTGGCTAGAAATTTCCAATCCTGGCTCTGTGATGGGGGGGGGTCTGCTATGAATTTTTTTTTTTTCATTTTTTTTTTATAAAGCCCACACCCGGGGTGGCTAGAAATTTCCGATCCTGGCTCAGTGATGGGGGTTGGGTCTGTTATGATTTTTTTTTTTTTTTTTTATAAAGCCCACACCCGGGTGGCTAGAAATTTCCAATCCTGGCTCAGTGATGGGGGTGGGGTCTGTTATGATTTTTTGTTTTTTTTTGTTTTATAAAGCCCACACCCGGGTTGGCTAGAAATTTCCAATCCTGGCTCAGTGATGGGGGTGGGGTCTGTTATGATTTTTTTTTTTTTTTTTTTTATAAAGCCCAGACCCGGGTTGGCTAGAAATTTCCATTCCTGGCTCAGTGATGGGGGGGGGTCTGTTATGATTTTTTAAATTTTGTTTTTAAATAATTTTATTATTTTTTTTATAAAGCCCACACCCGGGGTGGCTAGAAATTTCCAATCCTGCCTCAATGATGGGGGGGGGGGGGGGTCTGTTGTGATTTTTATTTTTATTTTTTTTATAAAGCCCACCCCCGGGGTGGCTAGAAATTTCCAATCCTGGCTCTGTGATGGGGGGGGGGGGGGGGGGTCTGTTATGAGTTTTTATTATTATTATTTTTTTATCAAGCCCACACCAGGGGTGGCTAGTCATTTCCAATCCTGGCTCAGTAATGGGGGGGGGTCTGTTATGAATTCTTTTTTTTTAATTCTTTTTTTATAAAGCCCACACCCGGGGTGGCTAGAACGTTCCAATCCTGGCTCAGTGATGGGGGGGGTCTGGTGTGATTTTATTTTATTTTTTATTTTTTTATAAAGCCCACCCCCGGGGTGGCTAGAAATTTCCAATCCTGGCTCTGTGATAGGGGTGGGGTCTGTTATGATTTTTAATTTTTTTATTTTTTTTTTATAAAGCCCACACCCGGGGTGGCTAGAAATTTCCGATCCTGGCTCAGTGATGGGGGTTGGGTCTGTTATGATTTTTTATTATTATTTTTTTTTTATAAAGCCCACACCCGGGGTGGCTAGAAATTTCCATTCCTGGCTCAGTGATGGGGGCGGGTCTGTTATGATTTTTTTTTTTTTTTTTTAATCATTTTATTATTTTTTTTATAAAGCCCACACCCGGGTGGCTAGACATTTCCAATCCTGGCTCAGTAATGGGGGGGGTCTGTTATGAATTTGTTTTTTTTATTATTTTTTTATAAAGCCCACCCCCGGGGTGGCTAGAAATTTCCAATCCTGGCTCAGTGATGGGGGGAGGGGGGGGGGTCTGTTGTGATTTTATTTATTTATTTATTTTTTTATAAAGCCCACCCCCGGGGTGGCTAGAAATTTCCGATCCTGGCTCAGTGATGGGGGTTGGGTCTGTTATGATTTTTTTTTTTTTTTTTTATAAAGCCCACACCCGGGTGGCTAGAAATTTCCAATCCTGGCTCAGTGATGGGGGTGGGGTCTGTTATGATTTTTTTTTTTTTTTTTTTTATAAAGCCCAGACCCGGGTTGGCTAGAAATTTCCATTCCTGGCTCAGTGATGGGGGGGGTCTGTTATGATTTTTTAAATTTTGTTTTTAAATAATTTTATTATTTTTTTTATAAAGCCCACACCCGGGGTGGCTAGAAATGTCCAATCCTGCCTCAATGATGGGGGGGGGGGGGGTCTGTTGTGATTTTTATTTTTATTTTTTTTATAAAGCCCACCCCCGGGGTGGCTAGAAATTTCCAATCCTTGCTCTGTGATGGGGGGGGGGGGGGGGGGGGTCTGTTATGAGTTTTTATTATTATTATTTTTTTATCAAGCCCACACCAGGGGTGGCTAGTCATTTCCAATCCTGGCTCAGTAATGGGGGGGGTCTGTTATGAATTCTTTTTTTTTAATTCTTTTTTTATAAAGCCCACACCCGGGGTGGCTAGAACGTTCCAATCCTGGCTCAGTGATGGGGGGGGTCTGGTGTGATTTTATTTTATTTTTTATTTTTTTATAAAGCCCACCCCCGGGGTGGCTAGAAATTTCCAATCCTGGCTCTGTGATGGGGGTGGGGTCTGTTATGATTTTTAATTTTTTAATTTTTTTTTTATAAAGCCCACACCCGGGGTGGCTAGAAATTTCCAATCCTGGCTCAGTGATGGGGGTGGGGGGGGGGTCTGTTATGATTTTTTTTTTTTTTTTTTTTATAAAGCCCACACCCGGGGTGGCTAGAAAGTTCCAATCCTGGCTCAGTTATGGGGGGGGGGGGGTCTGTTGTGTTTTTTTTTTATTTTATTTTTTTTTATAAAGCCCACCCCCGGGGTGGCTAGAAATTTCCAATCCTGGCTCTGTGATGGGGGTGGGGTCTATTTTGATTTTTAATTTTTTTATTTTTTTTTAATAAAGCCCACACCCGGGGTGGCTAGAAATTTCCGATCCTGGCTCAGTGATGGGGGTTGGGTCTGTTATGATTTTTTATTATTATTTTTTTTTTATAAAGCCCACACCCGGGGTGGCTAGAAATTTCCAATCCTGGCTCAGTGATGGGGGGGGGGTCTGTTAATGTTTTTTATTTTTTATTTTTTTAAAGCCCACACCCGGGTTGCTAGAAATTTCCAATCCTTGCTCAGTGGTGGGGGTGGGGTCTGTTATGATTTTTTTTTTTTTTTTGTTTTATAAAGCCCACACCCGGGGTGGCTATAAATTTCAAATCCTGGCTCAGTGATGGGGGTGGGGTCTGTTATGATTTTTTTTTTTTTTTTTTTTATAAAGCCCACACCCGGGGTGGCTAGAAATTTCCATTCCTGGCTCAGTGATGGGGGGGGGTCTGTTATGATTTTTTTTTTTTTTTTTTAATCATTTTATTATTTTTTTTATAAAGCCCACACCCGGGTGGCTAGACATTTCCAATCCTGGCTCAGTAATGGGGGGGGTCTGTTATGAATTTGTTTTTTTTATTATTTTTTTATAAAGCCCACCCCCGGGGTGGCTAGAAATTTCCAATCCTGGCTCAGTGATGGGGGGGGGGGGGGGGGGGGGGTCTGTTGTGATTTTTTTTTCTTTTTTTTTCTTTTATAAAGCCCACCCCCGGGGTGGCTAGAAATTTCCAATCCTGACTCTGTGATGGGGGTGGGGTCTGTTATGATTTTTTAATTTTTTATATTTGTTTATAAAGCCCACACCCGGGGTGGCTAGAAATTTCCGATCCTGGCTCAGTGATGGGGGTTGGGTCTGTTATGATTTTTTATTTTTATTTTTTTTTTATAAAGCCCACACCCGGGGTGGCTAGAAATTTCCGATCCTGGCTCAGTGATGGGGGTTGTGTCTGTTATGATTTTTTTTTTTTTTTTTTTATCAAGCCCACACCCGGGGTGGCTAGACATTTCCAATCCTGGCTCAGTGATGGGGGGGGGGTCTGTTGTGATTTTTTATTTTTTTTTTTTTTTTATAAAGCCCACCCCCGGGGTGGTTATAAATGTCCAATCCTGGCTCAGTGATGGGGGTGGGGGGGGGGGGGTCTGTTATGATTTTTTTTTATTTTTTTTTTTATAAAGCCCACACCCGGGGTGGCTAGAAATTTCCAATCCTGACTCTGTGATGGGGGTGGGGTCTGTTATGATTTTTTATTTTTTTATATTTGTTTATAAAGCCCACACCCGGGTTGGCTAGAAATTTCCAATCCTGCCTCAGTGATGGGGGGGGGTCTGTTGTGATTTTTTATTTATTTTTTTTTTTTATAAAGCCCACCCCCGGGGTGGTTATAAATGTCCAATCCTGGCTCAGTGATGGGGGTGGGGGGGGGGGGTCTGTTATGATTTTTTTTTTTTTTTTTTTTTATAAAGCCCACACCCGGGGTGGCTAGAAATTTCCAATCCTGACTCTGTGATGGGGGTGGGGTCTGTTATGATTTTTTATTTTTTTATATTTGTTTATAAAGCCCACACCCGGGTTGGCTAGAAATTTCCAATCCTGCCTCAGTGATGGGGGGGGGGGTCTGTTGTTATTTTTTTTATTTTTTTTTTTATAAAGCCCACCCCCGGGGTGGCTAGAAATTTCCAATCCTGGCTCTGTGATGGGGGGTCTGTTATAAAAAATGTTTTTAATTTTTTTTTATTTTTTATAAAGCCCACCCCCGGGGTGGCTAGACATTTCCAATCCTGGCTCAGTAATGGGGGGGGGGGGGGGTCTGTTATGAATTTTTTTTCATTTTTTATTTTTTTTTTAGAAAACCCACACCCTGGGTGACTAGAAATTTCCAATCCTGGCTCAGTATTGGAGGGGGGGGGGGGGGTCTGTTATGATTTTTATTATTATTATTTTTTTTTTTGATAAAGCCCACACCCGGGGTGGCTAGAAATTTCCAATCCTGGCTCAATGATGGGGGGGGCGGGGTCTTTTGTGATTTTTTTTTTTCTTTTTATAAAGCCCACACCCGGGGTGGCTAGAAATTCCCAATCCTGGCTCAGTAATGGGAGGGGGGGTCTGTTATAATTTTTTTATTTATTTATTTCTATAAAGCCCACACCCGGGGTGGCTAGAAATTTCCAATCCTGGCTCAGTGATGGGGGGGGGGGGGGGGGTCTCTTGTGATTTTATTTATTTATTTTTTTTTTATAAAGCCCACCCCCGGGGTGGCTAGAAATTTCCAATCCTGGCTCTGTGATGGGGGGGGGGGGGTCTGTTATGATTTTTTATTATTTTATTTTTTTTATCAAGCCCACACCCGGGGTGGCTAGACATTTCCAATCCTGGCTCAGTAATGGGGGGGGGGGGGTCTGTCATGAATTTGTTTTTTTAATTATTTTTTTATAAAGCCCACCCCCGGGGTGGCTAGAAATTTCCAATCCTGGCTCAGTGATGGGGGGGGGGGGGGGGGTCTCTTGTGATTTTATTTATTTTTTATTTTTTTATAAAGCCCACCCCCGGGGTGGCTAGAAATTTCCAATCCTGACTCTGTGATGGGGGTGGGGTCTGTTATGATTTTTTATTTTTTTATATTTGTTTATAAAGCCCACACCCGGGGTGGCTAGAAATTTCAAATCCTGGCTCAGTGATGGGGGTGGGGTCTGTTATGATTTTTTTTTTTTTTTTTTTTATAAAGCCCACACCCGGGGTGGCTAGAAATTTCCAATCCTGGCTCAGTGATGAGGGGGGGTCTGTTATGATTTTTTTTTTTTTTTTTTTAAATAATTTTATTATTTATTTATAAAGCCCACACCCGGGGTGGCTAGAAATTTCCAATCCTGGCTCAGTGATGGGGGTGGGGGGGGGTCTGTTATAATTTTTTTTAATTTTTTTTTTTTATAAAGCCCACACCCGGGGTGGCTAGAAAGTTCCAATCCTGGCTCAGTGATGGGGGGGGGGGGTCTGTTATGAATTTTTTTTCATTTTTTATTTTTTTTTTAGAAAACCCACACCCTGGGTGACTAGAAATTTCCAATCCTGGCTCAGTATTGGAGGGGGGGGGGGGGTCTGTTATGATTTTTATTATTATTTATTTTTTTTGATAAAGCCCACACCCGGGGTGGCTAGAAATTTCCAATCCTGGCTCAATGATGGGGGGGGCGGGGTCTTTTGTGATTTTTTTTTTTCTTTTTATAAAGCCCACACCCGGGGTGGCTAGAAATTTCCAATCCTGGCTCAGTGATGGGGGGGGGTCTGTTATGATTTTTTTATTTTTTTTTTTAAATAATTTTATTATTTATTTATAAAGCCCACACCCGGGGTGGCTAGAAATTTCCAATCCTGGCTCAGTGATGGGGGTGGGGGGGGGTCTGTTATAATTTTTTTTAATTTTTTTTTTTTATAAAGCCCACACCCGGGGTGGCTAGAAAGTTCCAATCCTGGCTCAGTGATGGGGGGGGGGGGGTCTGTTATGAATTTTTTTTCATTTTTTATTTTTTTTTTAGAAAACCCACACCCTGGGTGACTAGAAATTTCCAATCCTGGCTCAGTATTGGAGGGGGGGGGGGGGTCTGTTATGATTTTTATTATTATTTATTTTTTTTGATAAAGCCCACACCCGGGGTGGCTAGAAATTTCCAATCCTGGCTCAATGATGGGGGGGGCGGGGTCTTTTGTGATTTTTTTTTTTCTTTTTATAAAGCCCACACCCGGGGTGGCTAGAAATTCCCAATCCTGGCTCTGTGATGGGGGGGGGGGGGGGTCTGTTATGATTTTTTATTATTTTTTTTTTTTTATCAAGCCCACAACCGGGGTGGCTAGACATTTCCAATCCTGGCTCAGTAATGGGGGGGGGGTCTGTCATGAATTTGTTTTTTTAATTATTTTTTTATAAAGCCCACCCCCGGGGTGGCTAGAAATTTCCAATCCTGGCTCAGTGATGGGGGGGGGGGGGGTCTCTTGTGATTTTATTTATTTTTTATTTTTTTATAAAGCCCACCCCCGGGGTGGCTAGAAATTTCCAATCCTGACTCTGTGATGGGGGTGGGGTCTGTTATGATTTTTTATTTTTTTATATTTGTTTATAAAGCCCACACCCGGGGTGGCTAGAAATTTCAAATCCTGGCTCAGTGATGGGGGTGGGGTCTGTTATGATTTTTTTTTTTTTTTTTTTATAAAGCCCACACCCGGGGTGGCTAGAAATTTCCAATCCTGGCTCAGTGATGGGGGGGGGTCTGTTATGATTTTTTAAATTTTTTTTAAAAATAATTTTATTATTTTTTTTATAAAGCCCACACCCGGGGTGGCTAGAAATTTCCAATCCTGGCTCAGTGATGGGGGTGGGGGGGGGTCTGTTATAATTTTTTTTATTTTTTTTTTTTTATAAAGCCCACCCCTGGGGTGGATAGAAATTTCCAATCCTGACTCTGTGATGGGGTGGGGTCTGTTATGATTTTTTATTTTTTTATATTTGTTTATAAAGCCCACACCCGGGTTGGCTAGATATTTCCAATCCTGCCTCAGTGATGGGGGGGGGGGGTCTGTTGTTATTTTTTTTTATCTATTTTTTTTTATAAAGCCCACCCCCGGGGTGGCTAGAAATTTCCAATCCTGGCTCTGTGATGGGGGGGTTGTCTGTTATGATTTTTTATTATTATTTTTTTTTATCAAGCCCACACCCGGGGTGGCTAGACATTTCCAATCCTGGCTCAGTAATGGGGGGGGTCTGTTATGAATTTGTTTTTTTAATTATTTTTTTATAAAGCCCACCCCCGGGGTGGCTAGAAATTTCCAATCCTGGCTCAGTGATGGGGGTGGGGGGGGGTCTGTTATAATTTTTTTTAATTTTTTTTTTTATAAAGCCCACACCCGGGGTGGCTAGAAAGTTCCAATCCTGGCTCAGTGATGGGGGGTTGGGGGGGTCTGTTGTGATTTTTTTTTATTATTTTTTTTTTTATAAAGCCCACCCCTGGGGTGGCTAGAAATTTCCAATCCTGACTCTCTGATGGGGGTGGGGTCTGTTATGATTTTTTATTTTTTTATATTTGTTTATAAAGCCCACACCCGGGTTGGCTAGAAATTTCCAATCCTGCCTCAGTGATGGGGGGGGGGGTCTGTTGTTATTTTTTTTTATATATTTTTTTTTATAAAGCCCACCCCCGGGGTGGCTAGAAATTTCCAATCCTGGCTCTGTGATGGGGGGACGTCTGTTATGATTTTTTATTATTTTATTTTTTTTATCAAGCCCACACCCGGGGTGGCTAAACATTTCCAATCCTGGCTCAGTAATGGGGGGGTCTGTTATGAATTTGTTTTTTTTATTATTTTTTTATAAAGCCCACCCCCGGGGTGGCTAGAAATTTCCAATCCTGGCTCAGTGATGGGGGTGGGGGGGGGTCTGTTATGATTTTTTTTTTTATTTTTTTTATAAAGCCCACACCCGGGGTGGCTAGAAATTTCCAATCCTGCCTCAGTGATGGGGGGGAGGTCTGTTATGATTTTTTTTTATTTTATTTTTTTTTAAAAAGCCCACCCCCGGGGTGGCTAGAAATTTCCAATCCTGGCTCTGTGATGGGGGGGGGGGGGGGGGGGGGGGTCTGTTATGATTTTTTTTTTTTTTTTTTTTTTTATCAAGCCCACACCCGGGGTGGCTAGACATTTCCAATCCTGGCTCAGTAATGGGGGGGTCTGTTATGAATTTGTTTTTTTTATTATTTTTTTATAAAGCCCACCCCCGGGGTGGCTAGAAATTTCCAATCCTGGCTCAGTGATGGGGGTGGGGGGAGGTCTGTTATGATTTTTTTTTATTTTATTTTTTTTTAAAAAGCCCACCCCCGGGGTGGCTAGAAATTTCCAATCCTGGCTCTGTGATGGGGGGGGGGGGGGGGGGGGGGTCTGTTATGATTTTTTTTTTTTTTTTTTTTTTTATCAAGCCCACACCCGGGGTGGCTAGACATTTCCAATCCTGGCTCAGTAATGGGGGGGATCTGTTATGAATTTGTTTTTTTTATTATTTTTTTATAAAGCCCAAACCCGGGGTGGCTATAAATTTCCAATCCTGGCTCAGTGATGGGGGTGGGGGGGGGTCTGTTATAATTTTTTTTAATTTTTTTTTTTATAAAGCCCACACCCGGGGTGGCTAGAAAGTTCCAATCCTGGCTCAGTGATGGGGGGGGGGGGGGTCTGTTGTGATTTTTTTTAATTTTTTTTTTTTTTATAAAGCCCACCCCTGGGGTGGATAGAAATTTCCAATCCTGACTCTGTGATGGGGGTGGGGTCTGTTATGATTTTTTTATTTTTTTATATTTGTTTATAAAGCCCACACCCGGGTTGGCTAGAAATTTCCAATCCTGCCTCAGTGATGGGGGGGGGGGGTCTGTTGTTATTTTTTTTTATATTTTTTTTTTTATAAAGCCCACCCCCGGGGTGGCTAGAAATTTCCAATCCTGGCTCTGTGATGGGGGGGTTGTCTGTTATGATTTTTTATTATTATTTTTTTTTATCAAGCCCACACCCGGGGTGGCTAGACATTTCCAATCCTGGCTCAGTAATGGGGGGGGGGGTCTTTTATGAATTTGTTTTTTTTATTATTTTTTTATAAAGCCCACCCCCGGGGTGGCTAGAAATTTCCAATCCTGGCTCAGTGATGTGGGTGGGGGGGGTCTGTTATAATTTTTTTTAATTTTTTTTTTTATAAAACCAACACCCGGGGTGGCTAGAAAGTTCCAATCCTGCCTCAGTGATGGGGGGGAGGTCTGTTAGGATTTTTTATTTTTTTTATTTTTTTATCAAGCCCACACCCGGGGTGGCTAGATATTTCCAATACTTGCTCAGTAATGGGGGGGGTCTTTTATGAATTTTTATTTATTTATTATTATTTTTTTTTTATAAAGCCCACACCCGGAGTGGCTAGAAATTTCCAATCCTGGCTCAGTAATGGGGGGGGGGGCTGTAATGATTTTTTTTTTCTTTTTTATTATTTTTTTTATTTTATTATTTTTTTTATAAAAGGCCACACCCGCGGTGGCTAGAAATTTCCAATCCTGCCTCAGTGATGAGGGGGGGGGGGGGGTCTGTTGTGATTTATTATTATTATTTTTTTTATAAAGCCCACCCCCGGGGTGGCCAGAAATGTCCAATCCTGGCTCTGTGATGTGGGGGGGTCTGTTGTGATTTTTTTTTTTTTTTTTTTTTTTTATAAAGCCCAACCCCGGGGTGGCTAGAAATTTCCAATCCTGGCTCTGTGATGGGGGTTCTGTTATGATTTTTTTTTTTTTTTTTTTTATCAAGCCCACACCCGGGGTGGCAAGACATTTCCAATCCTGGCTCAGTAATGGGGGGGGTCTCTTATGAATTTTTTTTTTTTTTTTTTTTTTATAAAGCCCACACCCGGGGTGGCTATAAATTTCCAATCCTGGCTCAGTGATCGGGTTGGGGTCTGTTATGAATTTTTATTTATTTATTTATTTTTATTTTTTTATAAAGCCCACACTGGGGGTGGCTAGAAATTTCCAATCCTGGCTCAGTGATGGGGGTGGGGTCTGTTATGATTTATTTTTATTTTTTTTTATTTTTTTTTATTAAGCCCACACCCGGGGTGGCTAGAAATTTCCAATACTTGCTCAGTAATGGGGGGGGGGGGTCTTTTATGATTTTTTTTTTTCATTTATTTTATTTTTATTTATATAAAGCCCACACCCGGGTTGGCTAGAAATTTCCAATCCTGGCTGAGTAATGGGGGGGGGGGGGGTCTCTTATGATTATTATTATTATTATTTTTTTTTTATATAAAGCCCACACCTGGGTTGGCTAGAAATTTCCAATCCTAGCTCAGTAATGGGGGGGCTCTGTTATGATTTTTTTTTTTTTTTTTTTTTTTTATAAAGCCCACACCCGGGGTGGCTAGAAATTTCCAATCCTGGCTCTGTGATGGGGGGGGTCTGTTATGATTCTTTTAATTTTTTTTTAAAATATATATATATATTTTTTTATAAAGCCCACACCCGGGGTGGCTAGAAATTTCCAATCCTGGCTCAGTGATGGGGGTGGGGTCTGTTATGATTTTTTTTTTTTTTTTTTTTTTTTATAAAGCCCACACCCGGGTTGGCTAGAAATTTCCAATCCTGGCTCAGTAATGGGTGGGGGTCTGTGATGATTTTTATTTTTTTATTTTTTTTTTTTATAAAGCCCACACCCGGGTTGGCTAGAAATTTCCAATCCTGGCTCTGTGATGGGGGGGGGGGGTTGTTAAGATTTTTTTTTATTTTTTTTTTTTATAAAGCCCACACCCGGGTTGGCTAGAAATTTCCAATCCTGGCTCAGTAATGGGTGGGGGTCTGTTATGAATTTTTATTTTTTTATTTTATTTTTTTAATTTTTTTTTTTTTTTTTATCAAGCCCACACCCGGGGTGGCTAGACATTTCTAATCCTGGCTCAGTAATGGGTGGGGGTTTGTTATGAATTTTTTTTTTTTCTTTTTTTTTTTATAAAGCCCACAGCCGGGGTGGCTAGAAATTTCCAATCCTGGCTCAGTGATGGGTGGGGGTCTGTTATGATTTATTTTTTATTTTTTATAAAGCCCACACCCGGGTGGCTAGAAAGTTCAAATCCTGGCTCAGTGATGGGGGGGGGGTCAGTTGTGTTTTTTTTTTTTTTTTTTCTTATAAAGCCCACCCCCGGGGTGGCTAGATATTTCCAATCCTGGCTCTGTGATGGGGGGGGGGGGTCTGTTGTGATTTTTTTTTTTTTAATTTATTTATTTTTTTTTATTTTTTATTTTTTATAAAGCCCACCCCCGGGGTGGCTAGAAATGTCCAATCCTGGCTCTGTGATGGGGGGGGGGGGGGGTCTGTTATGATTTATTATTATTATTTTTTTTTTATCAAGCCCACACCCGGGGTGGCTAGTCATTTCCAATCCTGGCTCAGTAATGGGGGGGGTCTGTTATGAATTCGTTTTTTTTATTATTTTTTTATAATGCCCACACCCGGGGTGGCTAGAAATTTCCAATCCTGGCTCAGTGATGGGGGTGGAGGGGGGTCTGTTATGATTTTTTTTTTATTTTTTTTTTATAAAGCCCACCCCCGGGGTGGCTAGAAATTTCCAATCCTGGCTCTGTGATGGGGGGGGGGTCTGTTATGATTTTTTTTTTAAAACATTTTTTTATCAAGCCCACACCCATGGTGGCTAGACATTTCCAATCCTGGCTCAGTAATTGGGGGAGTCTGTTATGAATTTTTTTTTGTCTTTTTTTTTTATAAAGCCCACACCCGGGGTGGCTAGAAATTTCCAATCCTGGCTCAGTGATGGGGGTGGGGGGGGTCTGTTATGATTTTTTTTTTTTTTTTTTTTATAAGGCCCACACCCGGGGTGGGGTGGCTAGACATTTCCAATCCTGGCTCAGTAATGGGGGGGGGTCTGTTATGAATTTTTTTTTTTTCTTTTTTTTTTTATAAAGCCCACACCCGGGGTGGCTAGAAAGTTCCAATCCTGGCTCAGTGATGGAGGGGGGGGGGTCTGCTGTGATTTTTTTTTTTTTTTTTTTTTTTTATAAAGCCCACCCCCGGGGTGGCTAGAAATATCCAATCCTGGCTCTGTGATGGGGGGGGGTCTGTTATGATTTTTTTTTTTAAACATTTTTTTATCAAGCCCACACCCATGGTGGCTAGACATTTCCAATCCTGGC
>JAXIVH010000111.1:577500-591475 GCA_036785325.1 Urophycis tenuis
TTTTTTTTTTTTTATAAAGCCCACCCCCGGGGTGGCTAGAAATTTCCAATCCTGGCTCAGTGATGGGGGTGGGGTCTGTTATGATTTTTTTAATTTTTTTTTAAAATAATTTTATTATTTTTTTTATAAAGCCCACACCCGGGGTGGCTAGAAATTTCCAATCCTGGCTCTGTGATGGGGGGGGGGGGGGGGGGGGGTCTGTTATGAGTTTTTAATATTATTTTTTTTTTATCAAGCCCACACCAGGGGTGGCTAGTCATTTCCAATACTGGCTCAGTAATGGGGGGGGTCTGTTATGAATTTGTTTTTTTTATTATTTTTTTATAAAGCCCACCCCCGGGGTGGCTAGAAAGTTCCAATCCTGGCTCAGTGATGGGGGGGGTCTGTTGTGATTTTTATTTATTTATTTTTTTTTATAAAGCCCACCCCCGGGGTGGCTAGAAATTTCCAATCCTGGCTCTGTGATGGGGGTTGGGTCTGTTATGATTTTTTTTATTATTATTTTTTTTTATAAAGCCCACACCCGAGGTGGCTAGAAATTTCGAATCCTGGCTCAGTGATGGGGGTGGGGTCTGTTATGATTTTTTTTTTTTTTTTTTTTATAAAGCCCACCCCCGGGGTGGCTAGAAATTTCCAATCC
Source organism: Urophycis tenuis (assembly GCA_036785325.1). Taxonomy (NCBI): domain Eukaryota; kingdom Metazoa; phylum Chordata; class Actinopteri; order Gadiformes; family Phycidae; genus Urophycis; species Urophycis tenuis. Next base: position 578,141 of record JAXIVH010000111.1, read on the forward strand.
TCACTCTGTGATGGGGGTGGGGTCTGTTATGATTTTTTATTTTTTTATATTTGTTTATAAAGCCCACACCCCGGGTGGCTAGAAATTTCCAATCCTGGCTCAGTGATGGGGGTGGGGTGTTTTATGATTTTTTATTCATTTATTTTTTTTAAAAAGCCCACACCCGAGGTGGCTAGAAATTTCCAATCCTGGCTCAGTGATGGGGGGGGGGGGGGGTCTGTTATGATTTTTTTTTTTTTTTTTAATATAAAGCCCACACCAGGGTGGCTAGAAATTTCCAATCCTGGCTCAGTGATGGGGGTGGGGTCTGTTATGATTTTTTTTTTTTTGTTTTATAAAGCCCACCCTCGGGGTGGCTAGAAATGTCCAATCCTGTCTCAGTGATGGGGGGGGGGGTCTGTTGTGATTTTTATTTTTATTATTTTTTTTATAAAGCCCACACCCGGGGTGGCTAGACATTTACAATCCTGGCTCAGTAATGGCGGGGGTCTGTTATGAATTTGTTTTTTTTTATTATTTTTTTATAAAGCCCACCCCCGGGGTGGCTAGAAATTTCCAATCCTGGCTCAGTAATGGGTGGGGGTCTGTTATGAATTTTTATTTTTATTCATTTTTTATTTTTATTTTTTTATTTTTTATAAAGCCCACCCCCGGGTTGGCTAGAAATTTCCAATCCTGGCTCTGTGATGGGGGGGGGGGGGGGGGGGTCTGTTATGATTTTTTTATTTTTTTATTTATTATTATTAAGCCCACACCCGGGGTGGCTAGATATTTCCAATCCTGGCTCAGTAATGGGGGGGGGTTTTGTTATTATTATTATTATTATTATTATTATTTTTTTTTTTATAAAGCCCACACCCGGGGTGGCTATATATTTCCAATACTTGCTCAGTAATGGGTGAGGGTCTGTTATGAATTTTTATTTTTTTTTTATTTTTATTTTTTTATTTTATTATTTTTTTTATAAAGCCCACACCCGCGGTGGCTAGAAATTTCCAATCCTGGCTCAGTGATGGGGGTGGGGTCTGTTATGATTTTTTTTTTTTTTTTTATTAAGCCCACATCCGGGTTGGCTAGAAATTTCCAATCCTGGCTCTGTGATGGGGGGTCTGTTATGATTATTATTATTTTTTTATAAAGCCCACCCCCGGGGTGGCTAGAAATTTCCAATCCTGGCTCTGTGATGGGGGGGTCTGTTATGATTTTTTTTTAATTTATTTTTTTTATTAAGCCCACACCCGGGGTGGCTAGACATTTCCAATCCTGGCTCAGTAATGGGGGGGGGGTCTGTTATTATTATTATTATTATTATTATGTTTTTTTATAAAGCCCACACCCGGGGTGGCTAGAAATTTCCAATCCTGGCTCAGTAATGGGTGGGGGGTCTGTTATGAATTTTTTTTTTTTTTTTTAAAAGCCCACACCCGGGGTTGCTAGAAATTTCTAATCCTGGCTCAGTAATGGGGGGGGGGTCTGATATGGTTTTATTTTTTATTTTTTATAAAGCCCACACCCGGGGTGGCTAGAAATTTCCAATCCTGGCTCAGTAATGGGGGGGGGTCTGTTATGATTTTTTTTTTTGTTTTTTTGTTTTTTTATAAAGCCCAAACCAGGGGTGGCTAGAAATTTCCAATCCTGGCTCAGTGATGGGGGGGGGGGGGGGTCTGTTGTGATTTTTTATTTTTTTATTTTTTTTTATAAAGCCCACACCCGGGGTGGCTAGAAATGTCCAATCCTGGCTCAGTGATGGGGGTGGGGTGTTTTATGATTTTTTTTTTTTTTTTTTTTGTAAAGCCCACACCCGGGTTGGCTAGAAATTCCCAATCCTGGCTCAGTAATGGGTGGGGGTCTGTTATGAATTTTTATTTTTTTATTTAATTTTTTTTTTTTTTTTTTTTTTTTTTATAAAGCCCACTCCCGGGGTGGATAGAAATTTGCAATCCTGGCTCTGTGATGGGGGGGGGGGGGGGGGGGTCTGTTATGATTTTTTTTATTTTTTTTTTTTATTACTAAGCCCACACCCGGGGTGGCTAGAAATTTCCAATCCTGGCTCAGTGATGGGGGGGGGGGTCTGTTATGGTTTTTTATTTTTTTTTAAATATAATTTTATTATTTTTTTTATAAAGCCCACACCCGGGGTGGCTAGAAATTTCCAATCCTGCCTCAGTGATGGGGGGGGGGGGGGGGTCTGTTGTGATTTTTATTTTTATTTTATTTTTTTATAAAGCCCACCCCCGGGGTGGCTAGAAATTTCCAATCCTGGCTCTGTGATGGGGGGGATCTGTTATGAATTTTTTTTTTCATTTTTTTTTTTATAAAGCCAACACCCGGGGTGGCTAGAAAATTTCCAATCCTGGCTCAGTGATGGGGGGGGGTCTGTTATGATTTTTTATTTTTATTTTTTTTTTATAAACCCCACACCCGGGGTGGCTAGAAATTTCCAATACTGGCTCAGTGATGGGGGGGGGGGTCTGTTATGATTTTTTTTTTTTTTTTTTATAAAGCCCACACCCGGGTGGCTAGAAATTTCCAATCCTGGCTCAGTGATGGGGGTGGGGTCTGTTATGATTTTTTTTTTATTTTTATAAAGCCCACACCCGGGGTGGCTAGAAAGTTCCAATCCTGGCTCAGTGATGGGGGGGGGGGGTCTGTTGTGATTTTTTATTTTTTTATTTTTTTTTATAAAGCCCACACCCGGGGTGGCTAGAAATTTCCGATCCTGGCTCATTGATGGGGGTGGGGTCTGTTATGATTTTTTTTTTCTTTTTTTTTTTTTATAAAGCCCACACCCGGGGTGGCTAGAAATTTCCAATCCTGGCTCAGTGATGGGGGGGGGGTCTGTTATGATTTTTTTTTTTTTTTTTTTTTTATAAAGCCCACCCCCGGGGTGGCTAGAAATGTCCAATCCTGGCTCAGTGATGGGGGTGGGGTGTGTTATGATTTTTTTTTTTTTTTTTTTTTTATAAAGCCCACACCCGGTTTGGCTAGAAATTCCCAATCCTGGCTCAGTAATGGGTGGGGGTCTGTTATGAATTTTTATTTTTTTATTTAATTTTTTTTTTTTTTTTTTTTTTTTTTTATAAAGCCCACACCCGGGGTGGCTAGAAATTTGCAATCCTGGCTCTGTGATGGGGGGGGGGGGGGGGGGTCTGTTATGATTTTTTTTAATTTTTTTTTTTATTACTAAGCCCACACCTGGGGTGGCTAGAAATTTCCAATCCTGGCTCAGTGATGGGGGGGGGGGTCTGTTATGATTTTTTTATTTTTTTTTAAATATAATTTTATTATTTTTTTTATAAAGCCCACACCCGGGGTGGCTAGAAATTTCCAATCCTGCCTCAGTGATGGGGGGGGGGGGGTCTGTTGTGATTTTTATTTTTATTTTATTTTTTTATAAAGCCCACCCCCTGGGTGGCTAGAAATTTCCAATCCTGGCTCTGTGATGGGGGGGATCTGTTATGAATTTTTTTTTTTCATTTTTTTTTTCATAAAAGCAACACCCGGGGTGGCTAGAAAATTTCCAATCCTGGCTCAGTGATAGGGGGGGGGGTCTGTTATGATTTTTTATTTTTATTTTTTTTTTATAAACCCCACACCCGGGGTGGCTAGAAATTTCCAATCCTGGCTCAGTGATGGGGGGGGGGGGTCTGTTATGATTTTTTTTTTTTTTTTTATAAAGCCCACACCCGGGTGGCTAGAAATTTCCAATCCTGGCTCAGTGATGGGGGTGGGGTCTGTTATGATTTTTTTTTTTTTTTATAAAGCCCACACCCGGGCTGGCTAGAAATTTCCAATCCTGGCTCAGTGATGGGGGGGGGGGGGTCTGTTATGATTTTTTATTTTTTTTATTTTTATAAAGCCCACACCAGAGGTGGCTAGAAATTTCCAGTCCTGGCTCAGTGATGGGTGGGGGTCTGTTATGAATTTTTATTTTTTTATTTTTTATTTTTTTTTATTTTATTATTTTTTGTATAAAGCCCACACCCGGGGTGGCTAGAAATTTCCAATCCTGGCTCAGTGATGGGTGGGGGTCTGTTATGAATTTTTATTTTTTAATTTTTTATTTTTTTTAATTTTATTATTTTTTGTATAAAGCCCACACCCGGGGTGGCTAGAAATTTCCAATCCTGCCTCAGTGATGGGGGGGGGGGGGGGGTCTGTTGTGATTTATTTATTATTATTTTTTTTTTATAAAGCCCACCCCCGGGGTGGCTAGAAATTTCCAATCCTGGCTCTGTGATGGGGGGGGTCTGCTATGAATTTTTTTTTTTTAATTTTTTTTTTATAAAGCCCACACCCGGGGTGGCTAGAAATTTCCGATCCTGGCTCAGTGATGGGGGTTGGGTCTGTTATGATTTTTTTTTTTTTTTTTTATAAAGCCCACACCCGGGTGGCTAGAAATTTCCAATCCTGGCTCAGTGATGGGGGTGGGGTCTGTTATGATTTTTTGTTTTTTTTTGTTTTATAAAGCCCACACCCGGGTTGGCTAGAAATTTCCAATCCTGGCTCAGTGATGGGGGTGGGGTCTGTTATGATTTTTTTTTTTTTTTTTTTTATAAAGCCCAGACCCGGGTTGGCTAGAAATTTCCATTCCTGGCTCAGTGATGGGGGGGGTCTGTTATGATTTTTTAAATTTTGTTTTTAAATAATTTTATTATTTTTTTTATAAAGCCCACACCCGGGCTGGCTAGAAATTTCCAATCCTGCCTCAATGATGGGGGGGGGGGGGGTCTGTTGTGATTTTTATTTTTATTTTTTTTATAAAGCCCACCCCCGGGGTGGCTAGAAATTTCCAATCCTGGCTCTGTGATGGGGGGGGGGGGGGGGGGTCTGTTATGAGTTTTTATTATTATTATTTTTTTATCAAGCCCACACCAGGGGTGGCTAGTCATTTCCAATCCTGGCTCAGTAATGGGGGGGGTCTGTTATGAATTCTTTTTTTTAAATTCTTTTTTTATAAAGCCCACACCCGGGGTGGCTAGAACGTTCCAATCCTGGCTCAGTGATGGGGGGGGTCTGGTGTGATTTTATTTTATTTTTTATTTTTTTATAAAGCCCACCCCCGGGGTGGCTAGAAATTTCCAATCCTGGCTCTGTGATGGGGGTGGGGTCTGTTATGATTTTTAATTTTTTTATTTTTTTTTTATAAAGCCCACACCCGGGGTGGCTAGAAATTTCCAATCCTGGCTCAGTGATGGGGGTGGGGTCTGTTATGATTTTTTTTTTTTTTTTTTTTTATAAAGCCCACACCCGGGGTGGCTAGAATTTCCAATCCTTGCACAGTGATTGGGGGGGGGTCTGTTATGATTTTTTTTATTTTTTTTTTAAATAATTTTATTATTTTTTTTATAAAGCCCACACCCGGGGTGGCTAGAAATTTCCAATCCTGTCTCAGTGATGGTGGGGGGGGGGGGGGTCTGTTGTGATTTTATTTTTTTTTATTTTTTTATAAAGCCCACCCCCGGGGTGGCTAGAAATTTCCAATCCTGGCTCTGTGATGGGGGGGGGGGGGGGGTCTGTTATGATTTTTTATTATTTTATTTTTTTTATCAAGCCCACATCCGGGGTGGTTAGACATTTCCAATCCTGGCTCAGTAATGGGGGGGGTCTGTTATGAATTTTTTTTTTATTATTTTTTTATAAAGCCCACCCCGGGGTGGCTAGAAATTTCCAATCCTGGCTCAGTGATGGGGGGGGGGGGGGGGGGGTCTGTTGTGATTTTTTTTTTTTTTTTTTTTTTTATAAAGCCCACCCCCGGGGTTGCTAGAAATTTCCAATCCTGACTCTGTGATGGGGGTGGGGTCTGTTATGATTTTTTATTTTTTTATATTTGTTTATAAAGCCCACACCCGGGGTGGCTAGAAATTTCCGATCCTTGCTCAGTGATGGGGGTTGGGTCTGTTATGATTTTTTATTATTATTTTTTTTTTATAAAGCCAAAACCCGGGGTGGCTAGAAATTTTAAATCCTGGCTCAGTGATGGGGGGGGGGTCTGTTATGATTTTTTTTTTTTTTTCTATAAAGCCCACACCCGGGTGGCTAGAAATGTCCAATTCTGGCTCAGTGATGGGGGTGGGGTCTGTTATGATTTTTTTTTTTTTTTTTTTTTATAAATCCCACACCCGGGGTGGCTAGAAATTTCCGATCCTGGCTCAGTGATGGGGGTTGGGTCTGTTATGATTTTTTATTATTATTTTTTTTTTATAAAGCCCACACCCGGGGTGGCTAGAAATTTCCAATCCTGTCTCAGTGATGGGGGGGGGGGGGGGGGGTCTGTTGTGATTTTTTTTTATTATTTTTTTTTTTATAAAGCCCACCCACGGGGTGACTAGAAATTTCCAATCCTGACCCTGTGATGGGGGTGGGGTCTGTTATGATTTTTTATTTTTTTATATTTTTTTATAAAGCCCACACCCGGGTGGCTAGAAATTTCCAATCCTGGCTCAGTGATGGGGGTGGGGTCTGTTATGATTTTTTTTTTTTTTTTTTTATAAAGCCCACACCCGGGTGGCTAGAAATTTCCAATCCTGGCTCAGTGATGGGGGTGGGGTCTGTTATGATTTTTGTTTTTTTTTGTTTTATAAAGCCCACCCCCGGGGTGGCTAGAAATTTCCAATCCTGGCTCAGTGATGGGTGGGGGTCTGTTATGATTTTTTAAATTTTTTTTTTTAATATTTTTATTTTTTATTTTTATAAAGCCCACACCCGGGGTGGCTAGAAATTTCCAATCCTGTCTCAGTGATGGGGGGGGGGGTCTGTTTTGATTTTATTTTTTTTTTTTTTTATAAAGCCCATACCCGGGGTGGCTAGACATTTCCAATCCTGGCTCAGTAATGGGGGGGGTCTTTTATGAATTTGTTTTTTTTATTATTTTTTTATAAAGCCCACCCCCGGGTTGGCTAGAAATTTCCAATCCTGGCTCAGTGATGGGGGGGGGGGGGGGGGTCTGTTGTGATTTTTATTTATTTTTTTTTTTTTATAAAGCCCACCCCCGGGGTGGCTAGAAATTTCCAATCCTGACTCTGTGATGTGGGTGGGGTCTGTTATGATTTTTTATTTTTTTATATTTGTTTATAAAGCCCACACCCGGGGTGGCTAGAAATTTCCAATCCTGGCTCAGTGATGGGGGTGGGGTGTGTTATGATTTTTTTTTTTTTTTTTTATATAGCCCACACCCGGGTGGCTAGAAATTTCCAATCCTGGCTCAGTGATGGGGGTGGGGTCTGTTTTGATTTTTTTTTTTTTTTTTTTATAAAGCCCACACCCCGGTTGGCTAGAAATTTCCAATCCTGGCTCAGTGATGGGGGGGGGGTCTGTTATGATTTTTTTTATTTTTTTTTTTAAATAATTTTATTATTTTTTTTATAAAGCCCACCCCCGGGGTGGCTAGAAATTTCCAATCCTGGCTCAGTTATGGGGGTTGGGTCTGTTATGATTTTTTATTTTTATTTTTTTTTTATAAAGCCCACACCCGGGTGGCTAGAAATTTCCAATCCTGGCTCAGTGATGGGGGTGGGGTCTGTTATGATTTTTTTGTTTTTTTTTTGTTTTATAAAGCCCACACCCGGGGTGGCTAGAAATTTCCAATCCTGGCTCAGTGATGGTGGGGGGTCTGTTATGATTTTTTTTTTTTTTTTTTTTAATAATTTTATTATTTTTCTTATAAAGCCCACCCCCGGGGTGGCTAGAAATTTCCAATCCTGGCTCTGTGATGGGGGGGGGGGGGTCTTTTATGATTTTTTATTATTTTTTTTTTTTATCAAGCCCACACCAGGGGTGGCAAGTCATTTCCAATCCTGGCTCAGTAATGGGGGGGGGGGTCTGTTATGAATTTTTTTTTTTTTTTTTTTTTTATAAAGCCCACACCCGGGGTGGCTAGAAATTTCCAATCCTCGCTCAGTGATGGGGGTGGGGGGGGGGTCTGTTGTGAATTTTTTTATTTTTTATTTTTTTTTATAAAGCCCACCCCCGGGGTGGCTATAAATTTCCGATCCTGGCTCAGTGATGGGGGTTGGGTCTGTTATGATTTTTTTTTTTTTTTTTTTTTTTTATAAAGCCCACACCCGGGTTAGCTAGAAATTTCCAATCCTGGCTCAGTGATGGGGGGGGGGGGGGGTCTGTTATGATTTTTTTTAATTTTTTTTTTAAATAATTTTATTATTTTTTTCATAAAGCCCACACCCGGGTGGCTAGAAATTTCCAATCCTGGCTCAGTGATGGGGGTGGGGTCTGTTATGATTTTTTTTGTTTTTTTTGTTTTATAAAGCCCACACCCGGGGTGGCTAGAAATTTCCAATCCTGGCTCAGTGATGGGGGTGGGGTGTGTTATGATTTTTTATTTTTTATTTTATTTTTATAAAGCCCACACCCGGGGTGGCTAGAAATTTTCAATCCTGATTCAGTGATGGTGGGGGATTTGTTATCATTTTTTTTTATTTTTTTTTTATAAAGCCCACACCCGGGTTTGCTAGAAATTTCCAATCCTGGCTCAGTAATGGGTGGGGGTCTGATATGAATTTTTATTTCTTTATAAAGCCCACCCCCGGGTTGGCTAGAAATTTCCAATCCTGGCTCAGTGATGGGGGGGGGGGGGGGGGTCTGTTATGATTTTTTAATTTTTTTTTTAAATAATTTTATTATTTTTTTTATAAAGCCCACCCCCGGGGTGGCTAGAAATTTCCAATCCTGGCTCAGTGATGGGGGTTGGGTCTGTTATGATTTTTTTATTTCATTTATTTTTTTTTATAAAGCCCACCCCCGGGGTGGCTAGAAATTTCCAATCCTGGGCTCAGTGATGGGGGTTGGGTCTGTTATGATTTTTTATTTCATTTATTTTTTTTATAAAGCCCACACCCGGTGTGGCTAGAAATTTCCAATCCTGGCTCAGTGATGGGGGTGGGGGGGGGGGTCTGTTATGATTTTTTTTATTTTTTTTTTTTAATAAAGCCCACACCAGGGGGTGGCTAGAACGTTCCAATCCTGGCTCAGTGTGGGGGGGGGGGGGGGGTCTGTTGTGATTTTTTTTTTTTTCTTTTTTTTATAAAGCCCACCCCCGGGGTGGCTAGAAATTTCCAATCCTGACTCTGTGATGGGGGTGGGGTCTGTTATGATTTTTTATTTTTTTATATTTGTTTATAAAGCCCACACCCGGGGTGGCTAGAAATGTCCAATCCTGGCTCAGTGATGGGGGTGGGGGTGTGTTATGATTTTTTATTTTTTATTTTTTTTTATAAAGCCCACACCCGGGGTGGCTAGAAATTTTCAATCCTGATTCAGTGATTGTGGGGGATTTGTTATCATTTTTTTTTTTTTTTTTTTTTATAAAGCCCACAACCGGGTTGGCTAGAAATTTCCAATCCTGGCTCTGTGATGGGGGGGGGGGGGGGGGGTCTGTTATGATTTTTTTTTTTTTTTTTTTTTTATTATTAAGCCCACACCCGGGGTGGCTAGATATTTCCAATCCTGGCTCAGTAATGGGGGGGGGTCTGTTATTATTATTATTATTATTATTATTATTATTTTTTTTTTTTATAAAGCCCACACCCGGGGTGGCTAGATATTTCCAATACCTGCTCAGTAATGGGGGGGGGGGGGTCTTTTATGATTTTTTTTTTTTTTTTTTTTTTTTTTTAATAATTGTATTTATTTTTTTATAAAACCCACACCCTGGGTGGCTAGAAATTTCCAATCCTGGCTCTGTGATGGGGGGGGTCTGTTATGATTTTTATTTTTTTATTTTTTTTATAAAGCCCACACCCGTGGTGGCTAGAAATTTCCAATCCTGTCTCTGTGATGGGGGGGGGGGGGGGTTCTGTTATGATTTTTTTTTTTTTTTTTTTTTTTTAATAAAGCCCACACCCGGGTTGGCTAGAAATTTCCAATCCTGGCTCAGTGATGGGGGGGGGGGGGGTCTGTTATGATTTTTTTATTTTTTATTTTTTTTTATAAAGCCCACACCCGGGGTGGCTATAAATTTCCAATCCTGACTCAGGGATGGGGGGGGGGGGGTCTGTTATGAATTTTTTTTTTTTAATTTTTTTTTTTTTTTAATTTTAGTATTTTTTTCATAAAGCCCACACCCGGGGTGGCTAGAAATGTCCAATCCTGCCTCAGTGATGGGGGGGGGGGTCTGTTATTAATTTTTTTTCTTTTTTTTTTTTTTTTTAGAAAACCCACACCCTGGGTGGCTAGAAATTTCCAATCCTGGCCCAGTAATGGGGGTGGGGTCTGTTATGATTTTTTTTTTATTTAATTTTATTTTTTTATAAAGCCCACATGCGGGGTGGCTAGAAATTCCCAATCCTGGCTCATTAATGGGGGGGGGGGCGGGGTCTTGTATGATTTTTTTTTTTTTTTTTTTTTTTATAAAGCCCACACCCGTGGTGGCTAGAAATTTCCAATCCTGACTCAGTAATGGGGGTGGGGGTCTGTTATGATTTTTTTTTTTTTTTTTCATTTTTTTTTTAAAAAGCCCTCACCCGGGGGTGGCCAGAAATTTCCAATCCTGGCTCAGTAATGGGGGGGGGGGGGGGGTCTGTTATGATTTCTATTTTTTTTTTTTTTTTTTATCAAGCCCACACCCGGGGTGGCTAGAAATTTAAAATCCTGGCTCTGTGATGGGGGGGGGGGGTCTATTATGATTTTTATTTTTTCATTTTTTATTAAGCCCACACCCGGTGTGGCTAGAAATGTGCAATCCTGGCTCAGTAATGGGTGGGGGTCTGTTATGAATTTTTATTATTTTTTTTATTTATTTTTTTTTTTTTGATTATTTTTTTTATAAAGCCCACCCCCGGGGTGGCTAGACATTTCCAATCCTGGCTCTGTGATGGGGGTGGGGTCTGTGATGATTTTTTATTTTTGTATTTTTTTTTTTATAAAGCCCACACCCGGGGTGGCTAGAAATTTCCGATCCTGGCTCATTGATGGGGGTGGGGTCTGTTATGATTTTTTTTCTTCTTTTTTTTTTTTATAAAGCCCACACCCGGGGTGGCTAGAAATTTCCAATCCTGGCTCAGTGATGGGGGGGGGGGGTCTGTTATGATTTTTTTAATTTTTTTTTTAAATAATTTTATTATTTTTTTTTATAAAGCCCACACCCGGGGTGGCTAGAAATTTCCAATCCTGCCTCAATGATTGGGGGGGGGGGGGGGGTCCGTTGTGATTTTTTTTTTTTTTTTTTTTTTTTATAAAGCCCACCCCCGTGGTGGCTAGAAATGTCCAATCCTGGCTCAGTGATGGGGGGGGGGGGGGTCTGTTATGATTTTTTTAATTTTAAAAAAAAATAATTTTATTATTTTTTTTATAAAGCCCACACCCGGGGGTGGCTAGAAATTTCCAATCCTGCCTCAGTGATGGGGGGGGGGGGGGGGGTCTGTTGTGATTTTTTTTTTTTTTTTTTTTTTTTTATAAAAGCCCACCCCCGGGGGTGGCTAGAAATGTCCAATCCTGGCTCTGTGATGGGGGTGGGGGGGTGGTCTGTTATGATTTTATTTTTTTTTTTTTTTATTAAGCCCACACCCGGGGTGGCTAGAAAGTTCCAATCCTGGCTCAGTGATGCGGGGGGGGTCTGTTGTGATTTTTTATTTTATTTTTTTTTTTTTATAAAGCCCACCCCCGGGGTGGCTAGAAATTTCCAATCCTGGCTCAGTGATGGGGGGGGGGGGGGGGGGCTGTTATGATTTTTTTTAATTTTAAAAAAAAAATAATTTTATTATTTTTTTTATAAAGCCCCACACCCGGGGTGGCTAGAAATTTCCAATCCTGCCTCAGTGATGGGGGGGGGGGGGGGGGTCTGTTGTGATTTTTTTTTTTTTTTTTTTTTTTCTATAAAGCCCACCCCCGGGGGTGGCTAGAAATGTCCAATCCTGGCTCTGTGATGGGGGGGGGGGGTCTGTTATGATTTTTTATTATTATTTTTTTTTTATAAAGCCCACACCCGGGGTGGCTAGAAATTTCCAATCATGGCTCAGTGATGGGGGTGGGGGGGGGGTCTGTTATGATTTTTTTTTTTTTTTTTTTTATGAAGCCCACACCTGGGGGTGGCTAGAAATTTCCAATCCTGGCTCAGTGATGGGGGTGGGGTCTGTTATGATTTTTATTTTTTTTATTTTTATAAAGCCCACACCCGGGGTGGCTAGAAATTTCCAATCCTGTCTCAGTGATGGGGGGGGGGGTCTGTTATGATTTTTTAAATTTTTTTTTGTAATAATTTTATTATTTTTTTTATAAAACCCACACCCGGGGTGGCTAGAAATTTCCAATCTTGTCTCAGTGATGGGGGGGGGGGGGTCTGTTGTGATTTTATTATTATTATTTTTTTTTATAAAGCCCACCCCCGGGGTGGCTAGAAATTTCCAATCCTGGCTCTGTGATGGGGGGGGGGGGGGGGTCTGTTATGATTTTTTATTATTTTATTTTTTTTTATCAAGCCCACACCCGGGGTGGCTAGGCATTTCCAATCCTGGCTCAGTAATGGGGGGGGGTCTGTTATGAATTTGTTTTTTTTATTATTTTTTTATAAAGCCCACCCCCGGGGGTGGCTAGAAAATTTCCAATCCTGGCTCAGTGATGGGGGTGGGGGGGGGTCTGTTATAATTTTTTTTAATTTTTTTTTTATAAAGCCCACACCCGGGGTGGCTAGAAAGTTCCAATCCTGGCTCAGTGATGGGGGGGGGGAGGGGGTCTGTTGTGATTTTTTTTTTTTTTTTTTTTTTTTTATAAAGCCCACACCCGGGGTGGCTAGAAATTTCCAATCCTGGCTCAGTGATGGGGGTGGGGTCTGTTATGATTTTTTATTTTTTATTTTTATAAAGCCCACACCCGGGGTGGCTAGAAATTTCCAATCCTGCCTCAGTGATGGGGGGGGGGGGGGGGGGGGGGTCTGTTGTGATTTTATTTTTTTTTTAACTTTTTTTCTAAAGCCCACCCCCGGGGTGGCTAGAAATTTTCAATCCTGGCTCTGTGATTGGGGGGGGGGTCTGTTATGATTTTTTATTTATTTTTTTTTTTTCTAAAGCCCACCCCCGGGGTGGCTAGAAATTTCCAATCCTGGCTCTGTGATGGGGGTGTGGTCTGTTATGATTTTTAATTTTTTTATTTTTTTTTATAAAGCCCACACCCGGGGTGGCTAGAAATTTCCAATCCAGGCTCAGTGATGGGGGGGGGTTCTGTTATGATTTTTTTAATTTTTCTTTTAAATAATTTTATTATTTTTTTTTATAAGCCCACCCCCGGGGTGGCTAGAAATTTCCAATCCTGGCTCTGTGATGGGGGGGGGGGGGGGTCTGTTATGATTTTTTATTATTTTATTTTTTTTATCAAGCCCACACCCGG
>JAXIVH010001110.1:0-20000 GCA_036785325.1 Urophycis tenuis
TATTCAGAAACATTGCTTGACTGTCAGAGCATATGGGTTAAACACTAAAGACATTTCTTTTTGGGAGAAGCGTAAAGCATGATCGGGTACCAAGAATACCTAGAAATAACCTTGAACGTAATGGAATTTACATTGTTGGTAAATAGTTTGTCATTTGTTCTGCTTGAATTTTTACCTAGAAATTCGTGTATTTAATGGGGCAATCAATTTTCTATTTCAAATTGAAAATGAATTAAATGAAATGAAATTGAATGAACACTTGTTCATGATCAGGTTGAGAAGAACTCTGAATATTTATAGATGTATATATTGTACAATGAATATGGATGTCCTGCCTTCAGTCAATTAGATTTCCTGAAAACATCAAAAAAACAACCATTAAAAATTTGATGAAGGGGTACTTGGAATCAAACAAAAAATAATTTACTTTATTACTTTAGGTAAGCTTGACTTGCTGAGAACACTTAATCACACTGCTCCAGTGAAAATCTAATCAATCCATGTGGACACTGGTGTAAGACGCTGGAGTTTATGCTGGAGACATGACATGACTCAAAATACTGTGTCCGACCAAACAAATCAAAATTTGAAGAATTTGAAAAATATTAATGATATCCCCCAACACACAATCACATGACATCAACCCTGACTCACAATCAGATCTCACATCATAAAAAAAAATCCCAATCGGAAATCTTTAGCTTATGCTCGGTTGGAGCACCAGTGGCAGTGAATGCTGTGTTTCATGTGTGTTTGTGAAAAACTGTCTCTATTTGTCTCTCTCAATGCACAGCAAACCTGGCCGCCACAGACTCACCTTCCTGTTGTGCTGCGTGCCATTCATTCACCGCTACACTCTACCCTCTCCCCGGTTGGATCTTTGGTGACTTCATGTGCAAATTTGTCGCCTTTCTTCAGCAGGTGAGAGCTTGACCTCATCCTTCATTCAATGTTATTTTAGCCATAATTCAGAGTGGTCATTCGAAATATATATATATACCTGTGGAGGTTGATTATTTCTGATTCCTAAGAGGGAGAGAGACAGGGGTAATTATTATTTTTTGGAATGATTTAGAAAAAAAAAACAATTTGCGAGAGTAGTAGTTCCTTACATTTACATTTAGGGCATTTAGCAGATGCTTTTACCCAAAGCGACTTACAAAGAGTACATTTGTGATAAGGTGAAACATTTCATTGCTGCTAATACAGTAAGAAAGTCACCAGAACAAGTTTCAAGCATTTCAATTGCTAGGTTAACCGTTGCTAGTGTACAACATCCCTGACTTTAAATTGCCAAGACATACAACATATGGGGGTAGGGTTTTTTTGTTTGTTTTTGTTTTTTTAATAGAGGTCGAGGATTGATGTTTTGCAGGTTCCTTGATAGATGTATACATTGTACTGAGTTGCTCTGTCTGGAAAACTATAGAGCATGCCTCACATATGATATGATAAGTCAGATAGCGATTGAGATGTTAATGATCATGCATAGTGGTAGTGTTTTAGAAAAACAAGTCCTCGCTAGAACCGATTGTCCGTTCCGGGCGACTGTAGAAACATGGTGGTGCAACGTGACTCTCCACAGAAGAGGACCCGCGCAATAGAAAGGACTCCTTCAAAGCACTTGCTTATTTCCTTGGGATTATGCACTTATTAAAGCATACTTATAAATATTATAGTCAATTTTTGCCACATCTGTTCTGCTAGATGCCACTAACCTCTACGCACTGCAGCTTTAACTACATTGAGCACAAAGAGTAGATTTGATTTGAGTTTTAGTGTTAGACGCCAATTGAATAGGCCTGGGTGCTGGAGAGAGAAAGATCTGGACGATCTGGGTGGTTTCTCTTGTGCTGGAAAGTGACCTTTCCACTCAACTATATATAAAAAAATAAATGCACTTCTCACTTCACGCTCGTAAGGCAATTTTAACACACGAAAGTGTCGACTGTAAATGTGCATTTGCTTCTGATCAAAATACATAGCGGCTTAATGTCAAATCAAATGTCAGCTCGCTGATGCACGATGAAACACTTTGATTATACAATCTGATTATACAGTAAAAGCTTTGTTGTACCCGTGTGAAAATGCCCATCCCCCCCAAAAAAGTGTGACTTTGATTTCCTCATTTTGGTGCCTCTGTAGAGATGAGATTTGAGAGTTGCGGGGAGTGGGAGAGAAGAAAACTACAAGATTTAGAAGATAAAAAAAAGCTCCCACTCTGGCCCTTCACCATTGAAAAGCATTGCATTCACATGTTGAGAAGACATGGTTGGAGGTATCATAATGTATAACATATCACATATGAAATGTACAGTCAAGATGGAATCCCTGGACCAATAAAGGAAGAGATGCCATGATTGGTCATAACCAGGACATTATCTCATAGAGAGCAGTTCATTCACTAAAAGCTGACGGGTGGCTATGGCCTTTCTAAGAGATTACACGCAAATTATAGCTCTTCAGTCTTACATTTTACACATCATTACTACATCACTACATTACTAGCAATCAACTGCAAATATTCAGAAATGTTGGATGTATGTAATTACCGAACAAAAGTGTGCTTATGTGTTCAACATTCTTTCAAAACCCAGAAATAGAAAAACGGATTACAGCCCACATACCACTGTGGGCTGAATCACATTCCAGCCATTGGATTTTTGTATGCTCACAGTCCCAGGTTTGTACCTGCTTCCAGGTGAATTCATAATGAAATATATACAGCATAGTGCACCAGAAGCACACTTGTCTAATGCACAACAGAGTGTACCCTGGAAGCCCCTCCACCCTGAATGTCTCTCTCTCTCTCTCTCTCTCTCTCTCTCCTCTCTCTCTCTCTCCTCTCTCTCTCTCTCTCTCTCTCTCTCTCTCTCTCTCTCTCTCTCTCTCTCTCTCTCTCTCTCTCTCTCTCTCTCTCTCTCTCAATAAGAGCTCCACTTTTGTTGCAAATGAGGATGTCAATTACTCTCAGCCATGAAGTGCATCCACCTGCAGAGAGGAGGAGAGCAGTCTAACTTAAAGCCGAGCTGCACGGAAGCTTTTATTTCTTTTATTTCTGTGTTAAATGATGAACAAAATGAAACCAGCTTCATCAAGGGCACATACTTAACTTATCTTTATGTGTATATATAAAGATCATATATATATGAAAAACATACGTATATACAGTTGTATGTATATTACAATGTTTAACAAAAAGATTAAATAATCCCTAGAATAACTAAACCCAAACTTCTCTTAAAATGCCAATGATGTGACTGAGATTGAAATCAGATTAATGTTGTTGCATAAACAGTACAAATATCAATATCAAGTTAGACATTGACGTCTACATCATCCATGTAAATAGCATATTCTTAACGTTACAACATGTTCTTAATGTTGACAATGTACATCACAAGTTACATCGGGAGGTCACCGAGTGTGTACGACGCTACACGCACATGTATGCACACAATATTACATGAAACTAAAAATAGAAAATGCTCCATGAGGGGTTAGGGGGGTTATCGAAACATAAGTTCTCTAATTACCATAGAAATTGCAGAGTGCGCAGTGCCTCTTTGTACAGAGTGCTGTGAATGGAGCATGAGCCAGTGACTGATGGGTTCTGTGGGGACTCTGGGAAATTTGGAGGATCATCAGCTCTATTCTCCCGGGTCTGACCATAATCCCCTTATCTCACTCTCCTTCTATATATATCTTTCTATATGTCTCGCGCTCCAATCATATCACATCATTACTTTTGATGCTGCCGTGGTATTGCGAAGTCCTTAATGCTGCCGACCTCAGAACTTGGAGAGTGAAATTGAGTAAGTCAGATGGGGGATGATGGGTAGAGATTAATCCATCAGAGCCCACGCCGTATAAAGAGCATCTTATAAATATACAGGGACCTGGTCCTTCTCAATCATCCTCACAAAGCTCCTCACAAAGCTCCCATTCTGAGCCTTGCTTTGGCCCTTATAGACATAAAGACATAGACTTATGGACACTAAAAGTTGGTGCAGTAGCATTCATTGTTTGAGGAGTGGGGTTGTGTGTGTGTGTGTGTGTGTGTGTGTGTTTGTGTGTGTGTGTGTAGTGTGGGTGATATAGAGTGATACGTAGAGTCCTATCCTAATCCTGAAATAAAATAGTGTGTTGGAGAAGGTGGTTTCAGCCGAAAGTTTGTCTTCACAGGTTGGTGAAAAACTATTTAAATTGAGGCACTTTAAATGGACCACTTTAAAGTTGTCCATTTACGACATGTCATTTTTGTAATAAAGGCATTTTAATTAAGGAGTGCCTCGGCTATCAGAGATTTCTTTTTCTACATTGCCTCTTAGACGTTCTACCTTGGACCGAAAGAGCACCCAAATCAAACTCAAAAGGAATTGAGCACGCCATTCATCTTGAATATAAGGCACTCTTGACGACGACAACAACAACAACAAAAACAATTCAAAATGAAGACAAATCACTTTCTGGATTGCTTCACCAAAATCATTTCAATTATCAGTTTGAGCTAAATATAGCTCTAAAACATTGTCCCTTATGTGTATAATGTATTAATGCGTATTATACTGTATGTGTGTGTGTATGTGTGTGTGTGTGTGTGTGTGTGTGTGTGTGTGTGTGTGTGTGTGTGTGTGTGTGTGTGTGTGTGTGTGTGTGTGTGTGTGTGTGTGTGTGTGTGTGTATACACAGGACAAAGGGGCTGTATATAAACAGAGTTAAATATAGCACTTTAATATATCTTATAAATAGCAGCCCAGTCATTGTCACAAACAACCTTAAGCGGCATCCTAATACCTCTTCTCTCACGCTCACATGCATGCATTAAATTTGACGAGAACTCATTAGTAAAACCCCAGGCACATTGAGATAAAGGGAGGTAAAGGGAGATAAAGCCCACTTTCCTGAATACCTTGAATGCCTCGGTTCCCTCTTCTTAATGAATTAGCTTCTTTGCTATCTCCTCCCAATTTGCGGCTTCAATAGAGGGCTGGCAAACGCTTAGGCTGGTGTGAGGGCACCTGCTGACGCCTAGTTCTCACTTATAATGTGCCTGAGCAATAGAAGGCAGTTTGCTATTGCTGTTGACGTGCTTTTATTAGTTACGACTGTTGTTGGCTACTATTGGCTAATTAGTAAGGCAGAGGGTCCTCACATTATAGGAGCTCACACAAAAGACATACTAATGGTTTGTAATTATCTTAATGAAACATGAACCATTATAAAAATGTCTTGCAAACCAATTTCTTATTATCTCAATGATAATGTATAGCTGATTTTTCTTACTAATGATGATTCATGTTGGAACAATACTGAATTCACTGAAATCACTACTTTAGTAATGCCCCAAAGTTGCAGTTGTTACATAAGTGCTGCTGATGTTCAATTCCTTTCTTGTCTAGAAAAAAGTGAATTCAATAAATGATGGATTTGGTCACAGACTCCTTGCTTCACGCACATACAATCCAACATTGAAAGGAGTGTTGTTAAAACGGCGGTGAGCGCAGAATCAGCAATCAGCGAACATCACAACAGGCAGATCCGTCCTCGATAAAGCCGCATCTGTGACCCCCCCCCCCCCCCCACCCCCCCCCCCCCCCCCTGTCTCCGCCAGGTGACGGTGCAGGCCACGTGCATCACCCTGACGGCCATGAGCGGCGATCGCTGCTACGTCACCGTGTACCCGCTCAAGTCCCTGCGCCACCGCACTCCCCGGGTGGCCATGATCGTCAGCGTCTGCATCTGGATCGGTGGGTCTGCCCGCTGTGCTTTGGGTGTCGGTTCTGAGTGACTGTGTCGGTTCTGAGTGACTGTGTGCAGTTCTGAGTGACTGTGTCGGTTCTGAGTGACTGTGTCGGTTCTGCGTGACTGTGTGCGGTTCTGAGTGACTGTGTCGGTTCTGAGTGAATGTGTCGGTTCTGCGTGACTGTGTGCGGTTCTGAGTGACTGTGTCGGTTCTGAGTGAATGTGTCGGTTCTGCGTGACTGTGTGCAGTTCTGAGTGACTGTGTCGGTTCTGAGTGACTGTGTGCGGTTCTGAGTGACGGTGTGCGGTTCTGAGTGACTGTGTCGGTTCTGCGTGACTGTGTGCGGTTCCGAGTGACTGTGTCGGTTCTGAGTGACTGTGTCGGTTCTGCGTGACTGTGTGCGGTTCTGCGTGACTGTGTGCGGTTCTGAGTGACGGTGTCGGTTCTGCGTGACTGTGTGCGGTTCTGAGTGACTGTGTGCGGTTCTGATTGACTGTGTCGGTTCTGAGTGACTGTGTGCTGTTCTGAGTGACGGTGGCGGTTCTGCGTGACTGTGTCGGTTCTGAGTGACTGTGTCGGTTCTGCGTGACTGTGTGCGGTTCTGAGTGACTGTGTTGGTTCTGAGTGACTGTGTGCAGTTCTGAGTGACTGTGTGCGGTTCTGAGTGACTTTGTGCAGTACTGAGTGACTGTGTCGGTTCTGAGTGACTGTGTGCGGTTCTGAGTGACTGTGTCGGTTCTGAGTGACTGTGTCGGCGGTAGCAGAAGGGACGCCTCGCGGGATAGCGTGCCGACCTTTGTGTGCAGGAGTGTCTGATGGTTAGTCAGGGTGTGTGCCGTCCCTCTCTGTCCACTTCCCATTCCGCCCAAAGCATCGTTGAGTGCCCAATTTATTGTGAGTGACTTTGGAGTGTCAGAAGGCTTTTAAAGGATTCATTTGTCTGACATGAGAGTCATCGGTGTCTCTCTCCCCCCCACTACTGGACATTTACACCACCCGCCTCACCAGCAAAGCCATCAGGATTGCAGGTGATCCCACCCACCCATCCCACAGTATCTTCAGCCTTCTGCAGTCGGGGAGGAGACTGCGGAGTCTCCGAGCCAGAACCAGCAGGCTCAAAGACAGCTTCTTTCACCAGGCTGTCCGGAGGCTCAACTCCCTCCCTGCTCTGCCCCTGGCCCTCCTCCCTCCTCTACCCCCTGCCACAGATTCTAACCTCACACCCACCTGCATCATCTGACCTCGTATCATCTCCCTCCCACCACCACTCACAAACTTTGAACTCTTGCACTATCTACAACGCACTACCTCACATTCACTTCACTTTTGTATTTTGTATTTTGTACATTGTATTTTGTGTTATCTGTACACTGTTTGTTTCTCTGGTTGTTTATCTGATTGTTCATTTTGCACCGGAGGTCTGAGAGGACTGCAATTTCATCTGTGCTATATGCCTGCCGTGTAGCATATTTGGCAATAAAGATACTTGAACTTGAACTTGAACATGCTTTAATTAGCCCCTGTTTTGGTTCAAATGTTTAAATGTCAATGTATATTGCTGTTGCTGCTGCAGAAATGCAATATATAAGAGCAGACAATGTCATTGCAGGACATTGGCATACATTCAATACACAATACTAGCCCTGAAAAAAAAAAAAACATCAGCATTTGTTTTCGTAACATTCTGCTCCGTCCCCTGACCTCTCTCCCACACGAAGGTTCCTTCATCCTGTCCATCCCCATTTTCCTGTACCAACATATCGAGGATGGCTACTGGTACGGCCCCAGGCAGTACTGCGTGGACAGGTTCCCCAGCAAGATGCACGAGAGGGCCTACATCCTGTACCAGTTCATAGCTGCCTACCTGCTCCCCGTGCTGACCATCTCCTTCTGCTACACGCTGATGGTGAAGAGGGTAGGGCAGCCCACGGTGGAGCCAGTAGATAACAACTATCAGGTATGGAATATCTTAACTCGGAATCCCATGTGCAGCTTGACTGTGCTTTGCGGTAGCTGTAGCAAATGTACTGTAGATACGGTTCCACACGTATTCTCCAAGTTGAAAAATTATTCGCTGGATAGTTATGGAGCTCTTCTGCAAGGCCCGACTTCTCCTTTTTTGTGTGTGTTTCCTCTCTCTCCTTCTGTCCACCGCTTCTCCCCTGTTCTCCATCTGATCTCCTCCAAGGTCAACCTGCTGTCGGAGAGGACCATAAGCATACGGAGCAAGGTCTCCAGGATGGTGGTGGTGATCGTCCTGCTGTTCACCGTGTGCTGGGGCCCCATCCAGTTCTTCGTCCTCTTCCAGTCCTTCTACCCCGGGTACCAGCCCAACTACGCCACCTACAAGATCAAGACGTGGGCCAACTGCATGTCCTACGCCAACTCCTCCGTCAACCCCATCATCTACGGCTTCATGGGCGCCAGCTTTCAGAAGTCCTTCAGGAAGACCTTCCCCTTCCTCTTCAAGCACAGGATCCGAGACAGCAGCACCGTGTCCCGGACCGCCAATGCCGAGATTAAATTTGTGGCTGCAGAAGAAGGGAACAATAACAACGTTGTGAATGGAATCGAATGAGTCGCTCGCTGGGAAAACCGTTCATGTTTTTTTGAGAAAAAATACACACAAGAAGGGAGATCTTTCAATGATATATCAGTGAAGCCGAGGAGACTTTTCAATGGAAGGATGACGTTGTATAAAACAAGACTTTCGGTGACTTTTGACACATCCTAAACTCAACTGTGGATCCCATTTTGTCCACCAGTCTGTTACTGGTCCTCTTTAATAGTTGGATGTTGGTCTTGACCACAACTGTCATCATTCCCAATAAAAGGTTATGGTCCAATGCTGGATAAAAGTATATCACAGGATTTTTCATGTGTGACATTTCTCACACATATGTGTATCGGACAGACACAGACTGAAGTGTGAACGAACAAAGAATAAGTGAACTGGTGCACATATATCGACTGTGATGCAAAGGATCACGGCCAACGGAAACAGCCATAGACCTCTGATAACGCAAAACAAATCAACTTTGTGCGGCCGCAGGAAATCCCTGCTAATCCTCTTAGCACTGTGGCCAATTAGAACCATATTTGATAGGCAGTTTGACGGACGTTTCCGATTAATTCCGGTGATACTCACCAGGCTACAATGAATGTAACACACACATCGACTAACATTAGTTGCATTATATTGCATTATATGCTTCCCATTTGTATTATTTCTGCTGTGTGGAGACTGGGTAATATGTAGTGTTGCTGTTTCTTCAATGGTAAGGGAAGAAAATCTCACATGTTAAAACTTATAAAAACATTATGTATTGTCTATTTGTCAATACCATTATGTGTTTGATGTCCTGAATGTAGCCACTGCTGATGGTTGGAGCTGTCTGTGTCTATTCCAGAAACAAAGCTTCACAATGATTATATAACAAAGTCCTGTTTGACCAGAAACTTCCAGTCAGTTTATGTCATCTAGAGCTTCAACTGTAATCTTGCTTTCACCACAGATATATTTGTCCATTCCCAGTTATAAATGGGGTGTGTGTGTGTGTGTGTGTGTGTGTGTGTGTGTGTGTGTGCGTGCGTGCGTGCGTGCGTGTGTGTGTGTGTGTGTATGGAGGTGGGGGGGAGCTTGATCGGGGTGCTGACCAGTTACTGAGTATTTGTTGTACTATTCAGTAAATTCCCCCATATTTGGTATTCCTGTCTTCACTTTGTTGCACACAAATAATCCACGGAATATAAACACACACACTTTTGTCCACTTAACATTGTTTTCCCAAATCACAGTCACTGACAAATGTTAGCAGCCCTGCCATTAGATGGTGTCAGAATGATTTAATACCATCATCCAACTTGCACAGAGTTATTTACAGAAGTGGAGGAATGTTTACCTTGCAAGGCAGCTGGTTTTGCGAGATCAAGATGACATGAGAATCCATCTTGTAAGGCTTCAAGTTATGTGCTTGTGGCCAGACCATAGTTCTTCAGAACAAGTCAGTGTGATTTGAGGAACTATGCGATGTAGGCGATAGACGGTGATGGTGACAAAGGGTAAAGGGGGCATTTAGCAGACGCTTTTGTCCAAAGCGACTTACAAGCAGTACATTTGTGGGGTTCGACATGTGGAGGAGGGTGGTCGAGGGGATCGAACCGCCCGATCCTACAGATAGTGGACGACCCGCTCTGTCCACCCGCTCTGCCCACTCCAATCATATGCATTTATTTGAAAGTGCCTGCCCTTAGTTGGTTCTGTGTCTCGAACCATTCATCTAGCGCTCCAGGTTCGAGTAAAGTAACCCCTGTAACACACTGATACCCAGACGTCCGACCTGGAGCGATTGCATCCACCCACTACAGTTCCCCTTTCTTTAATGAGGAGGTTTGGGCTTTTCATACAAAATGGTTCCAGTATTTCCTGCAAAGAAAAAGTATTGCAACACAATTGTCAATTAAAACTGTAGAAAAAAAAGCTTCCAACAGATGATTTTGAAGGATAACACTCAGGGTTTCTAAGCGCTAAGCGCTAAGCCAATGACAGAGTTTTTCATGAAAAACACAATGCCTTGCTATACAGACTCAGACTTAGTAATTTGGAATGACTTACAATGTCTCTACATGCATTACATTCCTTATCGTGATGCGACCATTGTGAGAAATGTGGCTAGCAAGTTGCTCATATAAAAAATGTATTTTTCTTGATTGTTCTTTGTTGAGTGTTACTTGACATTTTGTAGTTATAGCCTTACACTGTAATTGTGTGTGTTGATCGCTGTCTCTTGCATTAGAACTTGAAATTAAAATAAAAATTAAAGCATAAAATACCCCTTTGTGACAAACCTTTTAATCACATGTTTTCACAACGATAGTGCGATGCCAGGACGTGTAAAGACAACATGCGATTAGAGTTGTCCACACAGCGTGGCAATTAGTTTATGAATGACGTAGTCTCAATACTGTAAGTATAGTCCCACTACCACATAATACTGATAATCAGAAGACTCATAAAACATAAATCAGGAATTAAATGCAGACATTTGAATAAGTAAATTACATCTCTCATAGGTTTTCTCCTGAAATTAACTGATAATCAATCTAATAAATCAGTGAATGAGTGAATTCACAATGTGAATTTCACTGTATAAAAATGACCAGACTGTATGGCACACTCTGTCACATAGGAAACAGGGAAAAAACCTCCCTTCCCCTCAGACCTCTTTAGAGACTTAATTGCTCATCTCGGATACCCCAGAACATCGCATGTGGAAGCGGTCTACAAATGGCTCCACTCTGTCACAGGCGTTTTTCGCCGACCAACACAACATGAAATCACTGCAGAGGTGAAATCATGCAGTGGGTGAGCAGCATGCTTCGTAGATTCTAGCCAACAAACTTCACCTCGTCGATCCTCTCCACTCGTATTTTCTACAGATAAAGATATAGCTCTTTAAAAACGAACACAATTAGAGAAGAAAATCAATGGCCAGAACAAAAACACCAAAGCAATGAAAAAAACAAAACAAAAGCTATTACGCCCAGATAACCACACGAGAACATTTGCCCGTTGTTTTTTATTTGTGTTTTTGGGCCCAATACTGTGTGGGCATACGCATCACAAACAACAGGCGCGTGAGTCACAAAGAACAACACAAGCACGACGGCCTTCTCTGCAGTTTCAACACACATCACTTCAGCGAGCCGCACCTCAGGGTCGGTGGAGGTCAACAGGTAGCGGCCGGACGGTGGGTGGTGTGCGTTGTTGTCACCAAAGACAAAAGCCCCGGGTAAAACGTTGACTTGGGGGCGGCAGCCATTCATGTCTATCTGTTCCTACAGCGTTCCACTTGAATCACCTTTTGTTTTGCCCCCCAATGAAAAATGAAGTGTTTACAGCGATTGCAATTGTGTGAGGAGTGAACGGACAAAAGCAGACACTTCAGCCAAACGCGAGTCACAAACAACATCATGAACGAGGGTCCTGTCGCTGCCACGTCCCGATCCCGCCTGGCCCGTTCGGGTCGGTGGTCCGCAGGGAAGGGGTGCGACACACAGAGGCTCTGCTCTCCGATTATCTGCACCTTCCCTGGAAAACTTGCCACATCTCACACACTTACGAGAACCAAATCCCTCCCATTGGCGGATTTGTCGCCGAGTGGGTAGGGGAATAACAACCACCCACATCACTAAGCCCTGGTGTGGGCAAATGGTCACTGCTGTTCTGGTGTTGTTGCTTTGGTCTGACGTAACCACGTCCTGTTCATTTGAATATGACAGATATACATGCATCTATTGCATAGGAACATTTGTGTCAGGTCATGGAAACTAGGGACACAAGTCGTCCCTGGGGCGTTTTGAATTATTCACATATTCTGAAAGTGTAGTTTCTAAGCTTTCCAATGATGTGTAGAACATGGAAATCTGATAATATAATATTTGGAGAAGTAGTGGCCATTTGAACGTAGGCACATCACAACAGCTAAAAGCTAAAAGCCTTCTACAGATTTGCAGTTGTCACCTTTCTCTCTCATGGCTGGGGAGCACAATGGTGGTCATTTGCATATTTTTAAAGATAAATACTGTTATCTGAAACATGGAGAGGCTTCTCCGTGATCTCAACTAACAGATTTTGCAAAAAAACGAAAATCACTCATTTTGAAAAAAAAAACACTTCTTTGTTCATTTGCGCGAATGTTGTGTTCGCGACTTGTGTCCTTGGATTCCATGACTTGACACATTTATCTGTTTATGTATTCATTTATTTATGTAATATTGACTTCAATGGCATTCCATACTTCCAAGCGTCAACTCCGTCAACAATTCTTAATTGTATTTTTAAACGTGGCAAGATTTGCAGATGGTTTCATGAAGAGATTTGTCTCAGTAAGTTTGTGTTTTGTGGAATTACGCATTTGTGCTTATTTGTTCTCTTGGTTATGACTTATTACTTAATATGACTTTTATATTTTTCCTTGACACTGCATGGTTCTAAAGACAGTCTTGGGTTAGCATTTTGAAGGGTCAAAATGCTTCATGGTCACCTGTTTCATGTAGTTCCAAAAGGGACATTTGAATGTGTGAAAATTGCGGATGACATCAATTAGCATTATGTTGCTAACAACATAATGCTAATTGATTGCAAAGAATGTTGCAAACTGCCCCAGCTTGTGGAGTAGTATTTGATATTTATATAATTATGGTATAATTACATAAATAACTCAACTCTTCTTGTCTAGTCTAGTCTTCATGATTCTGACTTCTAGTCAGAATCATGAAATACTTGATTAGCAATTCATCTGGACCAAAGCATAGCCTCTCCAAAAGCTCTGACTGACAACAATAATGTGCAAACATGCTATTTAATGCATTGCTATTTGAAGCTACATGTGAATCAAATATTTCAGGTTGTAGTTTAGGTGCATCAATCAATGCACATAGAGACATGAGTGCACACTAAGGTGTCCACCATTTACTCAGTTTATGATAAACATATGGGCTAGCAACATATATTAATGGAAGTATAGCTGAGGGCAGGAACCCTGTCAAAGTCAACTGATTGGAGGGAGAGGGAGAGGGAGGGGGGGGGAGGGAGAGGTTCCGGGGTCTTGTCAAGAGCACGCTTGTCTCAAAAGTACTGAAATGCAGTCGCATTTCGCAAACTCGAAAGACTGATCTTCTCAGAGCAATCTAAATGCCGTTCATCCTCGGCATTTAAAAACTGAAAGTATTTGGCTATCACACAGTTAGCTAAACAGACTGAAAAGATTTGGCTATCACACAGTTAGCCAAACAAACTGTAAAGTTCTAGCTATCACACTGGTACAGCTACAGCAGGTCTGTGGAGACTCAACGACTAATCTCTGAAAAGCGAGTCTCCCATTGATAACATCAGCAACCTTGGAGAGCTGAGACGAGCCAATGCCCGGGAAACCGGAACAGAAATAGAAATCGAAGTAGCACTTTAAAAATCCTGAGCTGTTATTCATCACAGAATTGTGCTTGTGCAAAGAGAGAACAAGGCTTAGAGAGAACAGCACAGAGGAAAGTTTAGCTAATTTCAACGGCTATCAGAGGAAGTTAGGGATGGCACTGCAAACAACAGGGTGTTGCAGACAACGCCAACCAACACCCAGGTGTGGATGAACCACAGGCCTCGCTTGTCATTCAGTTTAATAAATGTTATGAATCATTCACAATAATAGCAATAATTATTATTATCATCATCCTTAATCATAATCATAACATCCAAAATGATATACGTATTATGGTGTATATAATCTAGCCTAGCAATCTCTTTTAATTACCTCTCTTTTTTCGGAGGAATTTCCAACAACGTGATTATTTGGATTCCTCCTCCGAGGAGGAGGATGCTATTTTGGTAGTCATCTAACTATGAATGGTAATCACAAGGACTCAGGTTGGGAAACGCACATACAGATATGAAGTATAACAGCCTCAGAGGGTTGGAAGGTGACGGTAATGGTTGTTGTAATTGTGAAGAATTGTTAAGATATATTTATTTTTTTCTAACCCTAACCACTGAGAGACGTCCAATGCCTTGGTTGGAGTTTAAATTGACATCACAATTCACAGGACTTTGTTGCCAAAATATGATTCAATTTCCAAGAGAATACTTGAAAGGACTTGAAACCAGGTCTGCAGAGCTGATAACCAACAGCTCTATCCACTGCACAAGCAAGACAGTAGATATGACATGATCACAGTTTCTAATTGACATCCCACTGTACCAAAAATAAATTATGTTTAAGGAAAGACATTATTGAAGGAACTGGAACCCAGGACTGCAGTGCAGTTCAACCACTGTCCTCTCCACTGGACCAGTGAGACAACCAACAACATGTGGTCAGAGGTTATGCTTGACATTACAATTCACATGACATTGTCATTAAAACATCACCTGACGTGATCTGCTGATCAATTTCAATAGACCAGACAATATAAATAGGATTCACAACACACCTTACACTTTTAGTGTGAACGCAGATAAAGTCTTGGCCACAGCTGAATTAGAACAGGGATGAATGTTTGGTGAAGATACGGGGCAAAAAAAAAAATTCTGAAAAAAACATTGAAAAAAAAACATGTCGTTTTTTCATACATGCATACATACATGCATACATACATACTGTACATACATACATACATATATACATACATACATACATATATACAGTACATACATACATGACAGACAGACAGACATACTTTATTGATCCCTGAGGGAAATTGTCTAATTGTCTAATTGTCTAATTGTCTACATACATACATACATACATACATACATACATACATACATACAGTACATACATACATACATACATACATACATACATACATACATACATACATACATACATGAAAACATACATACATACCCCATAGCCTACTTATTATCATCATCCTTAATCATAAACATAACATCCAAAATGATATGTATTACAGTGTATATTATCTATCTTAGCAATCTCTCCTAATTACCTCTCATTTTTTGGAGGAATTTCCAAAAAGCCCTCATAGGGTAGGGAGATGACAGTAATGGTTGTTGTAATTGTGAAGACGTGGTGAGGTGATCTTTCACGTTTTCCACTGCTTATTTTTTTGCATCTTGTGTTTGTTTGGGCGGTGGTTGAATTAGGGGAAATTAGGGAACAGCGTCACTCTTTGGAGATGTTCTTTCCTGGGGGTTCTTTCTATGCAGACGCAGGTTTGTAAATTACCAAATGTTCCTCAGGATGTTGAAATTTAATACATTTCAATCTCATACGTGCACAAAAAACTTGCAGAAACACACCATTTTGCATATTATTCACTTATTCAACTATAACAAAACAGGATGAAAAAAACATCCAAATGAAACAAATCATTCTTGTTATGATGAACAACTTGGCCAACTTACCTTTCAACCAATAATACGTCTTCATGTTCCGCCATTTGACACCCCCCCCCCCCCCCCCCCCCCCCCCCCCCCCAGGCCAAATGATCCTATCCTATACCTCCTAGTTTCTGTCCCGATGTCCTACCCCTTTCCCTTGGAGAATGCACCATATTAACGAAGCAAGCAAAGTTGCTGTTGAAGAGGCCATTCAGCGCATGCTCTTGTCTACTCTAACCGAGAGAAACTGTAGAAAGTGCTCATGAGTGCTACCTGCGTGGTAGGATGGATAATGGCTTCTCTATAGTTTTCGACTCAAGTGCGCGTGCCTCTGAAGGGCTGGCCAGGGCAAGAAGACAACAACGTCCCTCTCAACATCAGCCAGACAGCCGTGATGGGGGTTGTGGTTCTGCGGGAGGGCTGAATGAATCTCACCAATGGAAAAATAGCGGAAGTGTCGGCTGCTTCGAGGTCCTCGGGGAAGGTGCACATCGTCGATGACCTGGTCTCGCGCAGACAAGGCGGTCCCCATCAGTTTGGAAGCGTCGCTCTGATGGGAAGTTTGACATGGACCCGGTCATTCCCACAAACTTTCTCACAGGCGCGCCGCGATGGGAGCGTTGTGGCTGGCGTTGGGCATCGCAGCGCGGTACAGGAGAGGTCGGGGGGAACCTTAAGGCCGCGCGCCGGATCGTCAGGACCGCGGCACACACAAATCGTCTCGGTGAGCTCCCGGCCCTACGGGACACCCAGCGCACACGCCTGCCTCAGGGAATATAATATCTGGATTATTACGGACTCCCGTCTCCTGGCACATACACGTACCACTCTGCTGACGTCTGGCAGGTCGATGCCAGAGCATACGGCCATCGTACCGGAAGACTGAAGGAGAGTTTGTATCCCAGAGCCATCAGGGTGCTCAACAGTCCGGGCATAACTTTGACTTTTGCACATAACTGGATATTGGATATCGGATATGCTTGGATTTACTTTATTACTTATTTTGTCAGATATAGTATTACCCTGCCTTCTATTTTTGGCTGTAATTTTTTTTTTTTCTTGATTATTATGCCTTAAATACGTTTACATTTAGGGCATTTAGCAGACGCTTCTAACCAAAGTGACTTACAAAGAGTACATTTGGCATAAGAAGGTGAAACATTTCATTGCTGCTAATACAGTAAGAAAGTCATCAGAACAAGTTTCAAGCATTTCGATTGCTAGGTTAACCATTGCTAGTATACAACATCTCTGATTAAGTGCCAAGTTACAAAGAGCGATTAAAGTGCCAAGACGTACAACAAATAAGAGCATGAGGGTAGGGTTTTTTTTGTTGTTTTTTTTAATAGAGGTAGAGGATGGATGTTATTCAGGGATCAGGTGAACTCTGAACAAGTGGGTCTTGAGTCTCTTCCAGAAGATGGGGAGTGACTCTGCAGTGCTGACATTCGCAGGGAGATTGTTCCACCACTTAGTTGTAGTTGTTGTAGGTAGTTGTCTGTTTGACTTGACTTGCGGCCCCCAGCTTGACTCTGTGTTGCTCTGTCTCCAGAACACAACAGAATACTTTTACTTGACAATTAAAGACTTGAACTTGAACTCGGGGGACTCGATATTTGACCAGGTGTATTTCTTCGCCTGAAGAGGGCGTTAGAGAGCCAGAGACATTTGAGGACAAGCCCGTGGGTCATTAAAACCTCTTGGGAGGGGAAAGGTCAAATTCAAAAAGAAGAATTGGCTGAAGAACCATCCCTGTAGAGAGAACTAATGATTTATAGCACCTCATAGCACTAACACATTGCTCTAAAACTGTATCTTCGGGGGAAAGAATTGCTGGTATTGTGTGTGCGCTTGTGTCTGTGTGGGTGTGTGTGTGTGTTTTGGATATAGAGGGATTGTAAACAGAAGCTTTATATGTTGTTGTTTTTTTACTCGTTTTACTTTCGTGTTGATAAAATTCCTACAGTTCTGCCCTCCAAAGCCACATTGGAGAAACGTGGCAGCCATCTGGAGGACAATGATGCAGAAAGGAGAAGGTTCAATGGGAACCCTGTCGAAAGACCAGAGCAAGACTTAGCCAGCTATTGGATTCAAACAATGGCTTGATGCCTTCTGCCTCACAAGCGATGTCCTTGTAACGGCGCTTCTCCGATTTGCACGATAGCCTTGGGGATTTTCTTACCGAATGCTTACAGAAGAAGAGAATAGAATTCACGGTGCGGGGCTTGACTGTGTCTCTACTGGCCAGTTTGCCTGCTTGCTATTCACCATCCTGCTCCCCCTGGATGGGAGAGAGGCCGGATTCCGTCAGACCCTCCTGACCTTTACCGCCATGCGGCTGACCCTCGGAAATCCAATATTGTAGCCTCGGTGTTTTGTTGTTTGGTTCTTTGTTTACCCCTTTATTTATTTGACATTGTATATTGACTTTTTTTTTTTTTTTTAACTTTCCTATTTCCTATTTATTTGTTTGTTTTCTTCTTGGGGTCTATATTGGTTAAGCTCTCGCTCTCTCTCTCTCTCTCCCTCCCTCTCTCTCTCTCTCTCTCTCTCTCTCTCTCTCTCTCTCTCTCTCCCTCTCTCTCCCTCTCTCTCTCTCTCTCTCACTCTCTCTCCCTCTCTGTCTCCTTCTGGAGTCAAACGCGGTGGCCTTTCGGCTGGGCGACAAACGCTGCCAGCCACGGCCAATCAGCGGCTGAGGGCTGAGGGGTTGCCGGGAGGGCCGGGGAGGGGAAAATAATTGTCAGCGGTGGAAAAGAGGGAGAGCCAGAGACGGGGCGGACACACAAAGGGGCCTTTCTACCAGGAGGGCTGCCTCACGTCACAACACAAGGCAGGAAACCCGCCCGGTTCCCCCCCCCCCCCCCCCCCCTCCCCGGGCCCCCCGCCCGGCACCACCCCGTCCAGCAAGCAGCCCCCACCATCACCCCGCACACACACACCAACCGTCAACAAAGCTGTGTGGAGAGGGAGCGAGAGGGAGAGAGACATCGAGACAAAGTGAGAGAGAGAGAGAGAGAGAGAGAGAGAGAGAGAGAGAGAGAGAGAGAGAGAGAGAGAGAGAGAGAGAAAGAGCGAGGGTGAAAGAGTGAGAGAGAAGGAGAGAGAGGGGGGGGGTGTAAGAACAATGTACAATGCATGCATGGCAGGTAATGAAGGGGAGGGGAATTAAATAAATTAATAAGAATTGAGGGAGTAAGGAGCAAATTGGAAAAAGTCAAGAGCCAGAGGTACCTCACAGCAGACTACATTAAACCCAATATCCTACTGCTGGTTTAAAATGAATGAACCCATTAGCACCCACACATAGCAAGTGTGTGTGTGTGTGTGTGTGTGTGTGTGTGTGAGAGAGTGCGTGCGTGCGTGTGTGTGTGTGTGTGTGTGTGCGTGTGTGTGTGTGTGTGTGTGTGTGAGAGAGTGCGTGCGTGCGTGTGTGTGTGTGCGTGTGTGTGTGTGTGTGTGCTAGGTCAAAGACCATATTGGGAATTTCAGTCTCAGTTCAATACTCAACTGAATTGAAACAATTCAATCGTGTTTCCGTGTGTGTGTGTGTGTGTGTGTGTGTACGCGTGCGTGTGTGTGTGTGTGCGTGGGCACATGCACGCCATGGCTCTGCGTGTAATACAGATTCGATAGGGGAGAGTAAGTGGGTTTGTTTTTTTGTTGTTGTTCATTGTTCTGTTTCATTTATCATCGGCGCTGAGCATTCGTATTGTCAGACATACAATTGCAGCTCTTCAGCGGCGCCCACAGTTCGCACACCCGCCCACTCAGTCACACACTCATAGCACACACACACACACACACACACACACACACACACACATAGACACACACGCACTCTGCAGAGCAGAATTTCACATCAAGTGGGTAATGCCAATTAAACTAAAGGCACTACACACGCAAATCTTTCTTCTGAGTTGAACCACTTTAATGGCCGACAGAGTGCAGGTAATTAAGTGGTCAGACTGAGAAAGTTCAGTCCTCCATGTCCTCTGTGATGTTGTTCTAAG
Organism: Urophycis tenuis; assembly: GCA_036785325.1. Taxonomy (NCBI): domain Eukaryota; kingdom Metazoa; phylum Chordata; class Actinopteri; order Gadiformes; family Phycidae; genus Urophycis; species Urophycis tenuis. Next base: position 19,658 of record JAXIVH010001110.1, read on the forward strand.
TGCCAGAGAAAAGAGGTCAGGTAAATAATTACTTGAACCCCTCAAAAATTACTTTCATCTCGGGTTTTTTTTTTAGTGTCTGTCCGTGTGTGAGCGGGTGCCTGTGCGTGTGTGTGTCTGTTGAGTGTGTGTGTGTGTGTGTGTGTGTGTGTGTGGCGTGCATGTGGGTTGGAGGACATTACTATCAGAAAATCGGAATTAAAAGCTCGCTATGTCGTGCACTCGAGACGCGCCTGGACGTTCAAGGAGGATGAAATCTAACAATGCAACATTAAGGAATAAATAAATGATTCTCATGCTATTTAAATATTTGTTTTTGCACCCTGTGGCTGTGTGGAGCTTC
>JAXIVH010001110.1:25000-31954 GCA_036785325.1 Urophycis tenuis
TGTGTGTGTGTGTGTGTGTGTGTGTGTGTGTGTGTGTGCTATTGTGTGTGTGTGTGTGTGGGGGGGGGGGGGGGTGTATGTGTGCTATTGTGTGTGTGTGTGTGTTATCGTGTGTGTGTGCGTTGTAAACACCTTCCCTATTTGCTATTCTATTCATTAGACTCATGTTGATGCATGCTGCCTTTTTTTCTGTTTCTTCTCTTCCGTAGGCGCTTCTAACTCCGGGCACTGTGCTCCCCGGTGTCATGCCGTGTAGCAAACCTGCTTCTCAGGGCTAGAATATGGTGTAGGGTTTCGATTAAACCAAGTGTAGGATTATCGTTTGGCTTTAAAGCACAAAAGCGCTGGAAAAAAAAAAGCCTGAAGTTAGTTTTGAATGGTGGGACGCCATGGTAACGCAGCTCTATTATGATATCATTATTCACAACAGCATGATTAAGATGAGGTATCATGTGACTTTAATAACAACTGAAATAAGATACATTTCATTTACCGAAAACGAATATAACTTTAGTGTCTCTTTCAAATACATTTGATGATGTGGTGCCCTATTCTATTAAAATATGATTTTAGCTATAATACGAAGCATAACTACCTGGGCTTGGACATAATTATGCATAGGCTTACACATTACACATTACTATGCGTAGGCTTACACGTTGCGGTTCTGCTGACAGCTAGTAAATGTGACTCCCTCACGGTTCGAGGCAGAAGTCCATAGAAGTGACTTCAAGGCCATCCCAAAACGAAAACGTGAGCTGATCTCATTTAGAAACCGCAGAAACAAGATTCAAGATTCAAAGTGTTTATTGTCCTGTACAGCAGGGAAAACAAGTTTCTCTGTGCAATGAAATTCTTTCAACAGCGTGTACTTGATAATTACATTTAAACTATTAATTTGAAAAGGGGATAATTTCCTCTCATCTGAGCAGGTGTGGTCTACAGCTGAGAGCGTGAAGCGCCTGGAGGACAACACAGCGAAGGCCCTGGGAAGGCACCTGCCTGCATCCTGCAGCCTGCAGTGTCCTGCCTCTCACCGCTCACACTGCAGCCTGCAGTGTCCTGCCTCTCACCGCTCACACTGCATCCTGCAGCCTGCAGTGTCCCGTCTCTCACCGCTCACACTGCATCTTGCAGCCTGCAGTGTCCTGCCTCTCACCGCTCACACTGCATCCTGCAGCCTGCGGTGTCCTGTCTCTCACCGCTCACACTGCAGCCTGCGGTGTCCTGTCTCTCACCACTCACACTGCATCCTGCAGCCTGCAGTGTCCTGCCTCTCACCGCTCACACTGCATCCTGCAGCCTGCGGTGTCCTGTCTCTCACCGCTCACACTGCATCCTGCAGCCTGCGGTGTCCTGTCTCTCACCACTCACACTGCAGCCGCGGGTTCAGGGTGGCTGAGAGTGAAGGACATTCTGGAAATGCTCTGTTGCTCTTGAAATATAAAGGTGTAGAGGGGAATGAATTCGATTTTAGGGCATTGTTGTTATCCAACTGTAATCATAAGTTCACCTTTGTTTAGATATTTTGCACTTATTAACCAAACCCTCTTTACTAGCTATTTAAACACAGATGCATACTGTAGAGTTGAAAATGTGAGATGCATAAGATTTTCGGGGGACCAAGTTTAGGGCATTATGATTACTAAACAGGAGTCGCAAGCCCACTTTCTTAGCTCCCTCGTCCGTTCAAGGAAGTATGCTACCAAAACTTAATTGTGTCTAATTATTATTTTGCAGTACGTATAGGCCTAATCACCATCACATCAAGCTTTTTTTACAGCTAAAATTTTGATGACGCTAAAATGACACAAATTACACACTGGCAGATTTATCATCTAATAATATCATAACAACCTGATGTGATAGGCTTACACACACACGGCTAGCCATGTTTAATCACGTTTGAAAGATCCAATCTAATCCCAAAGCATCAAATCCCATTTCTCTTTGTCTTTGAGAATGTATGTGCATCGATCACACGCTAATTAATCTTTTAGAGAGTGTGTGTGTGTGTGTGAAACGTATTGTTGTGAGTGTGTGCTATTGGGAGGTACCTGGCGCCAGCTCTCCCCCTTTATCAGTTCAGATGGTGAAATGTATGCCATGCGCTGTTTTTTAGACAGGTGACATGGTTAGATAAATAAAATGGCTCAAACAATTCAAACTAAGTTAAAAATAGAGTTCAGTATCTATAGAAATCATGGATATAGTGTCTATCCATGATTTCTCTCTGATTTTTCTCTGTTTTAAACATACTGTTTTGTTTGTTCAGTTCTGTTTCCATTAAAGAAACACTTAACAAAGTTGAAGATTAAAGTTTGTTGATTAACATTGTTGATACATATTTTCCACATATGTATTATTTACATACGTTTACATATTACATAGGTTTATATTTTACATAGCTTTATATTATATATTTATATATTCTAACACTCTACTAGGCTATACGTAGAGTGTCTGTTTCTTCTTTTTTTTTTATAGTAACAAATGCAATTTCCCTCAGGGATCATTAAAGTATGTCTGTCTGTCTGTCTTTTTATGATTTTGAGTATGATTGACATTATTATTATTATTATTATTATTATTATTATTATTATTATTATTATTATTATTTCTATTGTTATCATTGTTATTATTATTAGAAGTCATAACAGTAGTAGTAATATTTTTTATAGTATTATATAGTACAACTTCATATTATTAACCATTGTAATTTACTAACGATGTTTTATTGATTAATAATGAAATGGGTAACCTTAGATTATTTGAACAGGATGAAGATTTAATGCAAGTATAACTGACAGCTAAAAAAAAAAAAATCTTAAAAGTTTTCAGGCATGAAATTAGTAAATTTTACATTCCTAAAAACACCACCCATTAAGAGTTTTATCAGTTGCAATTTGTGTCTCAGAGGGCTGTAATATTTGGCCTAAATATTTTCATGTGAACATTTCAGTAAATTATTTTGCACAGTTCATGTACATTATATCATGGGCTTAGAAATTACTAAAAACATTGTTAGGATTTTTTGGCTTTCAGTAACTATATTTTCAAATTTGCTGATCAAATGTTTACCCAACAATTTCAATGAATATTATTATTTTTAAACTGAACTTTAGAATTCCATGATGTAATAGAAATAATATTGTTGATATAAAAAACTGCAGGTTCAATACAAATCTATTTAAGAAAAAAATATTAGCGTTGTAATTGTAAAGAGTAGAAATTGTATTTCTTTTACTAGGGGATCCATCTAATACAGTGCTTATATTGAATACAAATGCATAGAGATCGAGATTGTATGAAGTATATAATGTGTATTTAATGTATGTAATATATTAATGTAATGACTCTTTGAAGTATCCTCTGTTCTACACGTATTCAATGCATTACCGCTGACCCTTTGAAGTGCAGTATATGATGCTTGACTGGAGTGTGGAATTTATTAGCTCTGGCCCTTTGAAGTAACAAAGTAAGAAGCTATGTTTGATTCAGGGAAGTGGTTAAATAGAAATATATATATAATACCCATCGCATGCAAACACGTGCACGCATGCGCTCATATGTTGTAGCGTTATTGTGTAATGAGATCATTACAGCATGTCAATTCAATAGTGCAGGTCCATGACCTGCAGGTTCTAACCTGTTCAAATGAACGCAAGGAAAAGCAAACCCCACCAGAGAACAACCGTGCTAAAAAAAATAAAAAAGCCCTGCCCTGGCAAGACCACACTCACACTCTATGTTATGTCTTAAACAGTTTACTGTCTGTGAACGTGTGTGTGTGTGTGTGTGTGTGTGTGTGTGTTCGTGCATGGGAATGTGTGTGTTTGGCTGTTTTTTTTTATCGTGCAGCGCTTTCTGGATTTTATTGTCTTCACATGAACATTCCAGGGCATGTGACCTTGAATGACTCCTTTCATTTGCGGACTGCATTGGCCCTTAAAAGTAATGGCTGCTTTCATTAATTTTAATCCTTCCTTTTGCACAATATCTGCAGCCCTTATTGCTTGTCGTCATGATGAAGGGGGTTTGTGGTCACGTGCTGAGTGATCAAAGAATAAGTCGATGCTCAAATAATTGACCAAAGCAGAGAAATAATGGATAATAGCTCAATTTCGAAACTAGAGCCACGGCTTCTAGAGAGAAATCGAGGGAGCCTGGAGTATATACTGTACACGGAGTAGAACAGCATCCCAATGAAATGGCGGGCGGTGGCCGACGGCGTGTGTGAGAGCGTTAACAATGAGGCAGCCTGTAAACACTAGAGCTTTATTCCTCTGCAGCAGCCTCCTTCCAACTGAGGGTCGCGACCCGCTGGTGGCTCCCAGTGTAGCGCCTGGGGTGTGAGATACCAGCATTCATGTTTTTATTTATTCATCACAGAGTCCCCCGGGTTGGTGAGTCTTTTAACACATAAATCAGAAATTACATTTTTTTTTTTTGTGGGGGGGGGGGGGGGGGGGGGGGGGGGGGGGGGGGGGGATTCACCAACATCAGCGTATAAGAAAAAAAAAAAAGAACAATCCTTGCCCAATTTTGAATGTTAACCATCCAAATGATTAGGCCCGGTGTATTCACGATCAATCGTGAATGTGGTTGCGGCACACCTCAGCCCTCCTTGACAGCGTGTGGCGGCCTGCATGGACCGGGGCTCAGGCTCTAAGTGGAGGCCTGCCTGTCGCCAGGCTGCTGCTGTTGACTCAGGGATGCAGCTCTCAGTCATTAGTGCCGCCCTTCAATCACCATTGTTGGTCAAGTGCATATCATAAACTGTCGTTAAAGAACGGGTAATCATAGTGTTCTGGGGTGCCGGAGAGAGACTCTCACATCCCATAATGAGCCAAAAGCAAACACGTTGTAGAAAAGGCACACCTGGAATGACTTGTAAGGGGAGTGGTTCTTTTTTCTTCGGTTTTGGTCTTGTTTTTTTGTTTTTTTTGCCTCTTCGTCGTAATTGCGCTCAACTGTACGGCTTCTGTCCTGTGACTTCCTTGACTCTTCCTCTTGCTCCTTCTCTGGGTGGGATGGATGAGGAAGAGGACAGCAACGATATGTCACTCCATGCATGTGTTATGAATAACGGCTAATGCCCTTGACGAGTTTAAAAAGGAAGGCTCAAATGTGCTTGGTTTTTTTTGACTGGCGGCCGAGTAAAGTATAAGCCAAGTAAAATGTATCACTTTCATAATTTGAAACAGAGAGATTCTGTGAAGCACGACTCAAGTCGGCTGTCAAGATCCTAATTGATTCATCTTTCCATTCCATTCCTATTGACCCACCAATTCATCACTCACATTAAGTGAGTCAAAGCAAAATGTTTACCCCAACAACATGCCTCTCTCTATTGCGTTTGACAAGCTCCCCGCGTTTCACCGAGTCCTATCTCCTCTCCCACGGCATTACTCTCTCTTCTCTCGCTCTCTTCTCTCTCCCTCCGCCTGTCTCTCTTTCTCTTCCCGACAGGCTATTAGAGCCAGAGAGGCCAACGGCCCATCGATCACTCTAACCTTTTAACGCCCCCCCCCCCCCCCCCCCCCCTGCCCCCCGTTACCAAACAAGGCCGTTTGGTTAAAACACAACCCCAAACAGAGTTGCGGCGGTGCGCTCTGCTCTTTGTTTGGCGTGCTTCCCGTGTGACTCAGCGCTGCATTGTCGGCCTCTCAACAAGTCACTCGTTGAGTCCCCCCCCCCCCCCCCCCCCCCCCCTCTTGTTTAGCCGCTCGGAGGCCATGACAGCGCCGCGTGTTGAGCTACACGTCCTGCCTCAAATGGACGCTCGCATTCACGCACAATAGCACACCACAGCCCACGGACGCACCGCAGTCCTCCCACTCTGAGTGCCCCCCCCCCCCCGTGCACAATGGCTACAATTATGACATGGTGCGCCCCCCCCCCCCCCCCCCCCCCCAAAAAAAAAAAAAAACTAATGCATAATAAGATGTTATTTGTTTGTGATGTAAGTTATGTAAGTAAAAAAGATAATAATATGGCAAACGTACAGATCTCTTAGATCGATGCGTGCAAATGAAGCAGCGTGAAGTGTAGTGTTTGTGTGACCGGCGTGACTTATTCCTCAGCAGTCGGCGGACTACTTATTAAGCTGTGAAAATCCCGCGGCTCACAGGGTCTTACTGGCGACACAAAAGCCCGTGATTTATGTTGAGATTTAAAATGAAAAACGGCTAAGCAGAGGGCTGACACAAAGGCAACAGGAGATAAGGGCGGCCGCGGATCTGCGGAGGAGGCCCGGGTACCACCACAAAACAACAGCAGGAGCGGCGGCGGCGGTGGCGGCGGCGGCGGCGGCCGTGGCAAACGGGAAGCCGTGGGATTCTGTCCTGATAAACATCTAGACACGACATTCCAGACGCTGTGCGCCTGCGTGCCGCGCGCACACAGCGTCTGGAGGCTGCACAGCGTTACACTTGCAGAAAACGCCCGGATTTTGACGGCGGACTGAGCTGAGAATGTCCCGTCAAGACAATGTCCGCCATTAAGACGTGTTGAATGACCGGAGGGCATGGAGTGCACGTGAGGAAGAAGACGAAGAAGAGGAAGGAGAGAATCTTGGTTGGAAAAAAAAAAAAAAAAAAAGCGGGAGGGAAGGGCGGTGACTCATTCACCTTGAGGAAGAACATAGCGTGTGTCTGACTCACTGGTAGTCACACCCCTCCGCAAGCACATACGCACACACACACGCACGCACGCACACACACACACATACACACACACATGCACACACACACACACACAGACAACGATCAGTCACTCAACCGGTTCTCATATAACATTCAACATATGCACGTGCATCTCATCCAAACACTCCTCAACAACACCCAAATGCACACACACACACACACACACACACACACACACACACACACACACACACACACAACCACACACGCACTCATACACGCACCAAAGTGCATTTGCAGACGACAA
>JAXIVH010001111.1:0-7500 GCA_036785325.1 Urophycis tenuis
AATTAATACCTTAGTTAAAATCAACATTACCTTAGTTAGCATGAACACCACTGGTTAACATCAGTATATGATTACTAGACCATTAGCTACCTGATAATTATTGTTGTTTAATGGTTATGACTGCATTAACTATGTTAAATAATGGTAGCAATACAACACAGTAATAGATTTAAAGTATGATGAAGAGATTTGCATTATTTGCCCAATGTCTTGTCTTATTCTTGGTAAGTAATGATAATTATATATTAAGCTAATTACGGAAAGCCAACATGTGCTCTAACAGTAACACAATAAGATATGAGATCATGAGATCACCGACATGAGGTCATCGTCATTCACCATTCCTCAAAGAAAAATACACACATTGACCGTTCGACAACCCGGACTGCAGCTTAAAGTAACTGCATTACTTTAAGTTGTAAATATGAATATTTAACACAACATTAAAATGGTGCAGTGGGTACAGAAAATAAGACTGAAATGCTGAATTGAGTAAACCGCGAATGTGTGCGGAAAAAAAACTGAACACAAATGGAAGGCGAGAGGTGAAACTGAGGTGAGCGGAAATTCTCGCGAAACGAAACTTTTTTAATGTAATATTTGTCTTTATTTCGAATCGATTTGCACGGCCCGACAACTGTTGTTTCACAGCAATTTTCGCATTTGCTGAAATGCTCGATGGCATTACGAATGTAACCCAACCGCGCTGGAGGCAGCAGGACCGTTCGTAGGTTCAGACGAGACATCCATGAGCATCTACTTTAACAGCACCAGCACCTCCACCAGCACCAGCACCACACCACCATGACCACTCCATCCCCAGCCGTTCCCTCTCTCTTTCCACATCCTCATTCCTCCTCCATTAAACCGTATTAGATGAGCCAAGCCATACCATTAACAGCCATTCATAACCCCCGGAGACGCTAAATAAGATCTCCTGCCAGCCTAATGTCCATCTTCTGGCTCCCCCCAAAATCAGATCCCGCTGAATGCGTCTGGGAACCGGGCGGTTCCAATGCCTGTTTGGACCGGTATATTCCGGCTCAGTCCAGTTTGGCTCCTTATGATTTAGGCCATAACAAGTTCCTCTGCTTATTCCCTTTGTGCTCTCTGTCTCTGTCTCGCTGTCTCTCTCTCTCTCTCTCTCTCCCTCTCCTCTCTCTCTCTCTCTCTTTGTTTCTCTGGCTCTCCATCTCTTTCTCTCTCACTTTCTCTGTCTCTTTTTCTTCAACTCTATCTCTCTCTCTCTCTCCTCTCTCTCCCTCTCCCCTCTCTCTCTTTCTCTCTTCTCTCTCTCGATCTCTGTTTTTCATTGACATGCTTTCTAGCTTTCTCAATCTCAAACTCTCTCTCTCTATCTCTCTCTCGCTCTCTCTCTCTCTCTCTCTCTCTCTCTCTCTCTCTCCTCCTTCTCCCTCTCTCCTCTCTCTCTCTCTCTCTCCTCTCTCTCTCTCTCTCTCTCTCTCCTCTCTCTCTCTCTCTCTCTCTCCCTCTCACCCCCCCAGCCTCTCTCTCTCCCCCTTTCACTTGTCCTCGGCTGACCACCTTGTGTCAGAATGTCTGAATGTTTCAGCGAGCCTGCAGAAAGCAGGCAGCAGGAGTGCCATTGCAGGCCCCGCAGAGGGAATGCCGTGATAATTAACACTGGCCCCAGAGCTGCACTTTAATTATAGAAACCTTGCTATTTTCTACCCCCCCCCCCCCCCCCACACACACTTGCATATTCTCTCCATAATAATAAAAACAGCAGACTAATCGCGGCTACAATGGCCGCCATTTGACGGTTGACGTCACACTGTTAGCTCATTTTTGTGTTCAAGTCTCCGACAGACCACCATTCAGGGGCACTTTGTACAGATTACTTAATCACGTTCAACCCACTCACACCCCGCCATAAGCTCTCTCTCTCTCTCTCTCGCCCTCTTTCTCTCTCTCTATTTTTACTCCCACTCTCTCTCTCTCTCTCTCTCTCTCTCTCTCTCTCTCTCACCCTCTTTCTCTCTCTCTTTTTTTGCTCTCTCTCTCTCTCTCTCTGTCTGGCTTTGTCTCCCTCTCTCGTTCTCTCCCTCCCTCTCTCCCGCTGTATCTCTCTGTCTCTCTGTCACACATGTCTCTCTCATGTCTCTCTCACAGCCGTTTCCCTGGTCCATAATTGGGCTCACACGTACAGCCAGCTCTCCTAACCTCCCAGCCGTCAGAGTCTGTCCCATTTTCCCCCCACCTCCTTCACACCCTCGCTAAATGTGTCTGTCAGTCCCGCCGCCCTCCCCCACCCCCCCCCCCCCTCCCCTCCCTCCCTCCCTCCCTCCCTCCCTCCACCCATCCCTCATATTCCAGGGAACTAGATCCATATCATGTCTCATCTGGCGTTGCAGAGAGGATGTTTCACTCTGGTCCGTTTTCCTCCTCCTGCTGCTGGTCGCTGTGGCGTCAGAGAGCTGCGCTCTGAAGCATCACAACCTTGGCTAATATCCTCCCCCACCCCCCTTCCTCCCCGCTTCCCAAAATCTCACGAGGTGGCAGAGAGATAAAGAGACAGAGAGAGAGAGAGACAGAGAGACAGAGAGACAGAGAGAGAGAGAGAGAGAGAGAGAGAGAGAGAGAGAGACAGAGAGAGACAGAGAGAGACAGAGAGAGAGAGAGAGAGAGAGCCCGTGTTAACCTTCTAATCTAATACACCCAGCGTGGGCTCAGATCCTCACGCCGACTGAAAGAAGCGTCTGGCTGCCACTCGAGTCGCCGTCCCCAGCATGGGGGCCGACTCGGGGTCTTAATCAGCGGCCCCCACACCCACATCCACCCACACCCGCGCCCACACCCCGCACCCTTCCCCATCCCATTCACCATTGACTGTGTCCACTGGATCAAGAGACCATTGACTGTGTCCACTGGATCAAGAGCCCCCCCCCTGCTGGGCAGGCGGAGGTTCTGCGGACCCCCGGGGGGCCGAGATAGGCCCGGGGATACGATCCCCCCCTTCCTCCTTTTCTTTGAGGAGTAGGAGCCCCCCCCCCACCCCCACGGTTCCTCCGTCCTGGAGACAATGAGTGCAGGGCCATTGCCCACACACAGGAGCAGAGAGAAAAGACTGCAGCGTGCTATTGCGGAAAAAAAAAAAAAAGTATGTCGGGCCAGTCTGTAAAATGAGCCGCCTCTCGGCGCGTCGGGTGCGCCCGCCTGTTTTTTTTCCGATCTGTTGGCCGCCGCCATGAGCTGCCGTTGCTAATGGTTGCTACTTAGCGCGGCGCGGCGCACATCGGGTCACCGGGGCCGTGGACGCCGCGGATGCAGACTGTGGGACGCGGACGCTGGGGTGGAGACGATGCGCGCGGAGGGAGGCGGAGATGTACACTCATGTTAAACGCGAAGGATGCCGGAAGTTTCCAGGGCCTTAACGTTTGCCGTGACTCCTCCGCCTCCTCTGTCTGCTATATACAGTATATATATATACAGTGTGCTCCACATGTCCATCCTTTCTATCCCTTCCATCCCTCTTTGCTGTTATCGAGTCCCCATGAAATCAGGCTCCTCCTCCCGGCGTCTCTTCGTTTCGATTGCGTTTTGCCTTTTTTCCCCCCCCGCACACATTTGCACACCGCTGTGTTTTGGTTTGACCCGAGCTGCAGGGGGAGACGAAGATCCTCAAGCTGAAGAACCTGCGGCCACAGGACTACGCCAACTACAGCTGCGTGGCGTCCGTGCGCAACGTGTGCGGCATCCCCGACCGCAGCGTCATCTTCCGGCTCACCAACAAGACCGGTACGTACGTACGTACGTGGCGCCGGCGCCGACCGCACGCCGTCGCGCTGCGCCCCGAGTACCGCGACGAGGAGACGAATGCAGCCGCCGCCGCGTTCATGCTACGGATGTACGTGGCGGCGGAACAAACGAGAGGCAGGTTTCGCGCTTTGCGTGCGTTGGGCTTTGAGGGGGGTGTAATGTCATAGGTGTTTTGACGACCGCCGCCGCCGAGAAATAATGAGTCGGATCCCCCGGAGATCCACATCCCCGCCGCTCCCCCCCCCTGCTGAGTTTCCTCGTGTAAGGCGCCTCACCGCTCACTGCTCACAGACCGCTACGCTCACCGCAAGGCGCTTTGACTAGAAGTGTCAGATAAGTGACTCAACGGATGCAAATCAAGTTTTGAAGTTTTGCGCAATTTTTCAACCCCCCCCCCTTTGAGTTCCTTAAGAGGCCGGGCCAAAATTGTGGCGCTTTCAAAAGATGGCCGCGCGGATAGCGGGCTTTAAAAGGAAACCGTGTGAGATAGTCACCCTTTCACGCCGTGACGAAAGCGCAGGGAATCAAAGGCGCCTTTGAATAGCGCGCGGCTCGCCGTGTCCTAATCCCGCCGCCATCGCTCCGTCGAAATGCTTGTTTACGACCGGCAGAGTAGGCCGCGTGTTTTCCCTCTCACCCAGAAACCCTTTAAAGTGGCGGTTGTTCCGTTGGTCCCGCAAAGTCCGACCCAACGCTCTCGTTTAGACTCTGCTGCTCGCGGCCCGGATTCCTTCCCACCCTGTGTGGGGGGGGCTGGCTGGACTGAACCTCACCCTCACACTCTCTCTCTCTCTCTCTCTCTCTCTCTCTCTCTCTCTCTCTCTCTCTCTCCACCGCAGCCTCGCCGTCCATCAAGCTGCTGGTGGAGGACCCCATCGTGGTGAACCCGGGCCAGACGGTGTCCCTGGTGTGCATCACCACGGGCGGCGAGCCCTCGCCGCTGCTGAACTGGGCCAGCAGCAACGACAGCCTGCCGCAGCGCAGCCTGGTGAAGGGCGGCACCCTCACGCTGCCCGCCATCACCTCCGACGAGGCCGGCGTCTACAGCTGCGTGGCCAGCAACAACGTGGGCAACCCGGCCAAGAAGTCCACCACCATCGTGGTGCGAGGTGAGGGCCTGGCGGAAGTCGAGTTCTCCCAGTTTCCTTGTATTGTCGAATGGGCGACGTAATGTGTTGAGCGAGGCCCGTTCCAACATGGAAGGGTAAATCAAAGAAATCAGTTCAAATGAATTGAATTACAATAAGTACAGAATAACAGGGCATCACAGATCTATAGTAAGGGCAGCACTGGAGAATGGAAGATGAAGAATGAAAATAAGCAGCAATGGAGAATGATTTGTAGCAGCATTGGAGGAATATGGCAGTGGTGGTGGTGGGGTGGGGTTCGTGGGGGCGCGGCGGATGGTGGTGGGTGAGAGGGTGGAGGTGAGGGACGTGGGGGGAGTGGGGGGGAGGGGAGGGGCCATGCGGCGGGCGAAGGGGAGATGGAGAGACCGACGAGAGGGAAGGAAGGGGAGAAGGACAGAAAAGAAAGAAAAATAGCAAACAAACACAAGAACGACAGACGGAAACAGCAGAAGAAAGAACAAACGCCTAGAAACGTCCACACTGACTGTTCCATACGGTTCATAAGCCTCGAAGACACGGCTTGACAACACTATTTCATGGCACCCACTCAAACACTGCCACAGGAACTATTGTGTGGAAATATTTACTGTCCCATTTACTTATATATATATAAATATATATATATATACAGTATATATGTTCTGCCAAAGCCTTCCAGGCATGAAATCCATGCTGCATGCTTATTGTTGACCTGATACGCACGCACACACACACTCACACACACACATACACACACACACACTCACACACACACACACACACACGCTCACACACACACACACACGTGCACGTGCACACACTACACCATTAAGCTCTGTCGGATCACACGGTCAACGTCGGCCCGGCCGCTGTATTCCGCATTGACGGGGGGGGGGGGGGGGGGGGGGCGATGTGGGAGGCGATGTGGGAGGCGATGCGGGCGAGTGTCCGTGCGTGTGAGTGCTCGTTAAAAAGCGTGCTTTAAGGCGTCCCGACGGCCGGCGATGCAGGAGACCGCTGGGCCGCCACTCAGCGGCGCCGCCGCGCTTTGTGTCCAAAAGCCCCGTCCCCCCCCCTTTGAACGGCGGCGGCGATGGCGGCATGTCTTGCTGCCGTGGGCTCATTATGAATATCAAAGCGGCCCTCTTTTGTGCATCAATCGTTGTGTTGTTGCACACCAGCCCGCCCCCCTATCCCCCCCTATCCCCACCCCCCCCCCCAGCGCCCAAAATCAATGCAGAATAATTCCAAAGCAGGGAGACCAGGAACTTAAAGGAAAAGCGCCGGTCTGGGTGATCAAGCCGTGGTGACCGCGCCCCCCCACGGCTGGTTGGGTCAGCGACAGACGCTTACAGGGAAGCCCCGCCCCCCCCTGGAGGTGGTTAAGAACTCCTTTCACTGTACGACAGACTGGAGTTCCGCTCCCACCGGGGGAGGGTTGGGGGAGGGTCCACCTCACTAACAGTCACGTGTCGTGAGACGCTGTGGACGAGCGGCGTTGGAACGCCATTTCTACGTGTCTTTTTTTTTTTTTTTTTTAGCATTCGCTAGATTTTCACAATTGCTGTTTTTTTTTTTCATTAAGACGTGTTTCATTGCTCGATTTTTTTTTTCCCGAGCGATTGTCAAACTGCTTCTTCGGACCAGGACGCGCGCCCCGTTCCCCACAGGCGGGGCCTCGTCGCGGGAAACCTCGTCAACGTAAACCTCTAAACCGCGTTTTTCACCATCACCGTTGAATTTGGTGTATTCCTGCAGCGGTGCGATTCATCAACATGTCGGGACCTCGTACATGCTCTTTTGGGTCGGTGGTTGTTGTGTGGCTGCAGAAAGGCCTGCTTCCTGTTAGGGGCAGTTATGGTGTCGCGGTAATTGGAGGGAGAGGAACAGCTTTCGGACACCGCTGCCTTTCTCATTATAACAAGTTTGTCTTCTGTTTGGATAAGGAGCTCATTTGCTGTAAACAACGTCCACTAGGCTAAATATTTGTGTTGTGTTGTGTGTGTGTGTGTGTGTATGTTGTGTGTGTTGTGTGTGTGTGTGCGTGTGTGGGAGCCCTCAGTGTGTGGGTGTGTACGCTTGCATGTGTGTGTACGTGTCACGTATGTATGCCTGCGAATCGGAGTTTTACAACGCATTGTTTGTCCGTAGTTATGCTTTCCCCAATTAAAACATAACGAGGTATGTTTCCCTGCGAATGCAGACCAAAACATCGACAACAACAACAACAACAGTACGCACAGAGACACAATGCAAGGGTCAAGTGGATCAATACCAACGCAAATGTTTTTTTTTTTCAGCCGAATATGTTAATAATTTTATGTATTGTTTCATGTTTCGATCTACAGTGCGGTCACGCTGCACAATTGCGAGCAGCGTCGGGCTGGCCTTTTTTATTGTCCAGGACGTCACAAAGCATTCTCCCCCACCCCCCCGCAGCTTCACTGGCTTTTGTGTCGTCTGCGTTCGTTGTCGACGCGACCAGGTTTTTTTTTGTGTGTGCGCGGCTTTTGTCAGAAAAAAAAAAAATCAAAAAATAAAATCATGGACACAAGCCCCTGGTGATGAAACAACAACAACAGACACCACGGCTGCCCCCCCCCCCCAAAAA
>JAXIVH010001111.1:17500-27500 GCA_036785325.1 Urophycis tenuis
GCCGCGCTAAGGCGGGGGTCTGTATGGCGAGTGGGGGGGGGGGGCGGGGGCGGGGGGGGCGCTCGCTGTTCTGGTGTCTTTGCCACGTCTCCGTCGTCTTGATGGTGATTCATGGCTTTGTCCTAATGCCCGTGATTCATCCTAATGCCGGAGATTACAGCATCCTGCAGGCAGTGTTTGGATGTCTTTCGGCATTAATCATTCTTACAAGGGCTGCACTTCAGCCTTGATACATTCAATATACAATATATATATATATATAAATATATATATATATATTATATATAATGCATGAAGCTCTGAAGTGTATGAAACTAAAAAGGCTTGCTTTCTACCTGAGAGTCTGGAATCCAGTCTTTCGCTGTCGTTTGACTTTTGAAAGGCGTCAAAGTTCCGCCCGACTAAAGTCCCGCATCTACTTGTGTGTATTATAAATTTAAAGTGAATGTCAGTGTTTAAGTTAACGTTGGAAAAAGAAAAAAAAAAATCAAGAGAAGGCCAAGCGCTAAAACATGGAGAGATATGTGCATAGGTCAGTGTACCTCCAGAGACAGGGGACGGACACGCATGACAATGAGGTCACGCCATTCTGCTCTGGGGGGGGGTTTACGCAGTAACGATTGAATTACCGCCGTTATCTGTGCGCTCATCGAAATCGCTAATTTGCTGTGCATTTCGCCGTGTCAGTGTTTGGCCGTGCGTCCGCACTCCGGGCCGTCCTGAGTGTGTTCTGTCAAAGCGCCGCTTTGACAATAATGCGTTGTGTTGTGATTCAGAGGGACAGAGAAACACCCCCCCCCCCCCCCCCCCCCCCCCCAAAAAAAAAAAAACATTTTTAGAGGAAGAAGAAACAGAAGAAGAAGAAACTCCGTTCACAGAGACGGCGGCCGTGCGGCGCTCGCTGGCGACCGCGGCAGTGAGATGAGAGAGCGCCGTGTCTCTTCCTCCTACTGATGTCTCCCCGCGCTTCCAGAAAGTGCTGACACCACCAAAGCCTCCGCAGACAGAAGTCTGGAGAGGAAAGCCGTCTGAGTCTCCACCTCCCGGGACTCCTCCCCCCCCCCCCTCGTACCTGCTCAGTCAGGCACAAAGGAATAGAACAGAAATCAGAAAAGAAAGGAACCAGGGGAAAAAAAAAAACCCATCAAAATGAAAGATCCCCCATCTCTCTGGTAGACCGTTCATCTGGTGGTTTTCCTGCAGAGGACTTGCCCATTCCCTGTTGTTGTTGTTGTTGTTGTTGTTGTTGTTGTTGTTATTCCGACGACGCGTCGAGTGTCTCTGAGAAATTTCGAAGAAAAAAAGAAAGCTGAACGAAACACCTGCCGTGGTTGACCCCGCCCCACGACGTGATTGACAGCCGCGGTAAACGGGGCAAGCAGGGTGGCGCCCGGCCCCGGGTTCACGTCCAGAGCTCACGTGGTGGCGGTTTGGTGGCGCCAAGGGGGCGATGGGGGGGGTTGCAAGCGTGTACTCCAGTGAAGCAGGGCTAAATCTAAGGCCCCGTTTACAGGAAGGAAATATGCAGATATTCCCCTGCGGTTTTGTCTCTCATTTTGAAATGTGATGAAAACTCTGTTTTCATCACAGAAAAACGATTACTCCTAAAAACTCTTTTTAGGTTCTCAACCGTCACATTATGTGCCAGAAATTGCTTAACGTCACGTGAGTGCCCCCTGTGTTTACAGTTTGTTTGGCTATTTATGCGGGTTGATGTAAATGACAACTTTTTTGAAAACTATGTTGTGTGCACAATGTTATCATTGAAAACGGAGTGGGGGGGGGGGGATATTTGTTTCTCTAAATACCCGGCTATCTGTAAATGTCGCCTGAATCTAAATCAGGTAAATCATCAAACATCGCTGGAATATCGCAATCGAAAAATTGTTGTGTGTGGTCATTTGTTTTCACGATAGCTTACAAATACAATATTCATGACTGTAAAGTGTAAATTTTCGGGGCCAGGTTTTGGAGCGGGATGTATCGTTCGGTTGTCAAGCGCGTTGTGCAGTCCTGCATTGTTGTCGAGGGGTCTGCGTGCAACAAACTCGTTTGCCTCGTTAGCTTAGCAGCTGGCCGGCCGTGGGAGGCTGTCATTAAAAAAACGCCCCGTGCGTTTTTTTTTTTTAATGATGACCGTCCACCCAGGAATGTCCCGACATCAAAACCCAAAGTGGAATGTTTTCAACACGTTGTGGTGGAAAGCGGTCGTCCAATGAATCTCCGGAGCGGCTTTATGCAGTTTGAACGTTGTTTCATTTTTTTTTCCTCCGCTGGATACGTCCCGGTTCAAAGTGTTCCCATCGGATTACATGCTGCCGCTCAGAAGGGTTATTCCTGCTAGCTCCGGAAGGTTCACAGAGAGCTCTGTGACCCGCGTGGCACACACACAGACACGCACACACACACGCACACGCACACGCACATGCACACACACACACACACACACACACACAGGCACACACACACACACACACACACACACACACACACAGACACACACACACACAAACACACACACAGACACACAGACACACACACACACAGACACACACACACACACACACACACACACACACACAACGAAGGCCTGCATGCAATTCAGATTCAAACATGACATTCGACATGCGGAAATCACAGCGGAAACTGGGTTTCCAGCGCAGGGCCGTGGGGTTCACACCGCAGAGGAGTGCCCGGCGAGCGTCGTCGTCCCCCCCCCCCCGGCTACGCACGCCGTCGGAAACGGTATTCTCTCTTTTGCGCGGTTCGATTTCCAGCGTTTGAATCTGACACCGACGGCGGTTTTGTTTCCGCATTCCGTGGGCCAAACCCAGACACCGCGACGCCGCCCGGGATCGCTCACATGAAAAGATTTCCACGGCGCTGTCAGAATTTTGTTGTGTGTGTGATTGTGTTTTTGTGTCTGTTTTCGATTCCCTCGTTTCTTTCTCTGTCTTTATTTCGCCGAGGTGCGTGTGAGCGGTGCGCGCGGTTTGGAGTTCCGTTTCGGCAGCGCCAGGCGCCGTACTGAAATCTGCTTCTTTTTACATTCACAGAGTGGCGTCGCGAACAGAGTTTGCAAAACAAATTAGATTAGCAGTGATGGATATTTTGTAAGCTACTTCTGCAATTCTTAACGGTTCGCCTGAGATAGAGAACGCTTATGAGTGAGTGTGTGTGTGTGTGTGTGTGTTTGGTTGTGTACGTACTGTCTATATGTGCTTGTGGGTGTGTGGAGTGTGAATGCATATAGATTTTCCCTCATATGCACACCGCATCTCCCGGAATACCTGATCAGCAGTTATTGTTAACAAAAGTTTTTTGTTAACAAAATAATCCTCCTGGGGGGATTAACTTTTCTCCTGCAGCAGCATCATCTTCTTCCGACTAGAGCCTCATTTAAATAATGCCAGGATACGCCCCCCCCTCCCAACCCCCCCCCCACCCCCCTCACCCCAGCACGCTCACACAGCGGTGTCCTTTTAGCGCCACAACAACGAGTGAAGCTGGGGGGGGGGGGCGGTGAAATTTGCGCTTGAAACGCGCTTTTAGTTATTGTTTTCCCCCCCCGCTCACCTCGTCCGCAGCGCCGCTGGCTCGGACCCTTGTAGCGTGAAGGCGGTCGAGGCTGCATGCCCCCCCCCCCCCCCCCCACCACCACCCCTCCCGCCGCAGAAATTCCGCCTTCTGGGGTGCGACCCAAGTTAGCCCCCGGCGGAGGAGATAATGGCGGTTATGGCCGAGGAGCGGGACACAAAACACGAGGCTGTTCATAAAGGAGCGGGGACCACTGCCTGCCAGGCCCCAGTGGCCCCCGTGACCCCCTGACCTTGTCTTCAGAGTGCTTCTGTTGGTATTAGCATATTGTTTGTTTGCGCGCTTGTCTCTGACCAGCGGATTATTGTTGTTTTGGTTTTTTGTTCTGGCTGCAGCGCTGAAGAAAGGGCGGTTCTGGATCACGCCCGACCCCGTACCACAATGATGACAACATCCAGATCGGACGGGAAGTCAAGATATCGTGTCAGGTACAGTGGGGGGCGCGATCACACATACACACACACACACACACACGCGATCACACACACACACACACACGCGCGATCACACATACACACACACACACACAAGCACGCACGCACGCACACACACACACGCATTCAAACACACACACACACACACACACACATACAAACATATGCACACACACATGCATTCAAAGATCATCCCATCTGTGACTCAGTGACTCATGTTGTTATGGAAGTTCTGACAGAAAGTTTGACAGAAACACTCAGCTACTCATGACAAACCATTGCTAAAAAAAACATCATCTAATAGTTTTCAATACACACACGCACACAAACACACACACACACAAACACACACACAACGCACCCGCCACACACACACACACACACAACCCACACACACACAACCTACACACACACAACGCACCCACCACACACACACACACACACAACCCACCCACACACACACACACACACACACACACAACCCACACACACACAACCCACACACACACAACGCACCCGCCACACACACACACACACACACACACACACAACCCACCCACACACACACACACTGGCACACGCACACTCCCCGCCCCGGGCCGGCGGCGTCCCGTGCAGGTGGAGGCCACGCCCCCCGAGGAGCTGACCTTCAGCTGGCTGAAGAACGGCCGCGCGCTGCGCAGCTCGGAGCGCATGGTGATCACGCAGACGGACCCGGACATCTCGCCGGGCACCACCAACCTGGACATCATCGACCTCAAGTTCACCGACTTCGGCACCTACACATGCATGGCGGCGCTGCGCGGCGGCGGCATCCCCGAGATCAGCATCGACGTCAACATCTCGTCCACTACTGGTGAGTCTCACCCCCATCCCTCCCTCCCTCCCTCCCTCCCATCCCTCCCTCCGCACCCCTCTCTCGAAACCCCGCAAACACACCCCCCCCCCCTTCCCTCTGCACCCGCCGGTCCCCGTGTCGCTAAAACACACACACACACACACCCAAACACTTGTCTGTGTGTGTGTGTGTGTTGATGTATGCACACACACACACACGGAGCAGCAGAGCAGATAAGCCTTTTCTCTGCTGTTGCCTTTTTTTTTTTTTTTTTCCAGTGCGTTACACTTCCATGCATAATGTTGCCGCTTTTTTAACGTGAACCTCTCAATCTCACCACGATGAGATTGGAACATCCAGAGTGCCGTTTCTTAAGATGAGGGTTCAGACCCCCGTAATGATTAAAAGTGTTTGTGTGTGTGTGGGGTGGGGGGGGGAGGTTGGTGGTCTCTTGAGTGCGGGGCCACTGAGGAAGTGAAGTACCTCTCCCACCATGGCTATGGGGTTTCCATGACACAGTGCCCCTACAGGCACGATTGAAATTTGACATTTTTAAACTCTCGGATTTGGGATCCCATGAACCCGAACCATCCGCCTTGTATGTCACACTAATCCAACACTTTAACATCCATTCTGTCCTCCCCGTGCATCTAATATGGCCGCCGCCGCCGCGACTAACACCTGCATATGAAACGTTGGGCATGTGAATGGCTGGCTTTAAACGTGGACCGGTGTGACTGAGCTGCGCTATCGACGTTAGCATCCGTTTGACAGTTGAGCGGACACAACAGCAGTAACGGCTAGTTGGTTGCTTTGTGTGCTAGCTTGGGCCAGTGCACGCCTGTTTTGGCATTAAATGTGGAAATGTGGAAGTGTTTTTGTTGTGCATTTGCCAAATAAAGAAATTACGTGAAGGAGAGGTGAAACACTAATGAAACTATTACTCTAGACTAGAGTTGGAATAATAATAATACTAAAAAAACTGTTTTTAGAAATATGAGTGGTGTCATTTATATTTAGCTAATTAGCAAAACCCAGTAATGACTTCATTTAAATTGCAATGCAAGAGTGGTAATTCTGTTGTATTGAATTTAGAATGCTGGACTACTGTCTCTTCCCTTGTGAGAAACAGGGCCAATTGCTAAAACGCATAATTCACATAGCCAAATCCAATTTTAGCTCTTAATATGTTTTATCCATTTTGGTTAAAAATAATCAATTTCTGATGTTTTATCTCAGTTGTGATCAGCCCAGCAGTGTTGTTGTGATTAGAAGATATATTTTCCAAGGGACACCTGGGAAATACTGTTTGAATTCAATGTTCGAGGAACCAAGGGACAATTAACATGCAGAAAAAAAAGGGCACCTACATCATTGTTCAGGTAAACTTAGTAGTAGGAGTCTGCTGTCACTTTATATTACAGTGTGTCCTAATCATCCCCAACAGGGCCGAGAATCACAGAGACATCATCAATTCTAAAGCGCAAAATGGAGGATGCTAGTCACTGTTCTGTGTGCCGGTGAAGTCTCCAGTTTTGGAAATGGATGAAAGTTATGTTTTGGGGCGATAAATGAAGGGGCTGATGTATGGCACGTCTACAAAGGGAATTGCGTGAGATTGATTTTTAACAAGTTGAATAATTAAAGAGCAGGTATGGATTTGGCATCTGGCTCAACGAGGCCTCCAGGTAGACATTTGGGGGGGGGTTTGAACCCGCATTGGGGTTTGAACCCGGAGCCTAAATTCTAATTCCACGTTTAGCGTTGTATTTTGTACTAAAAACTAGCTCACTTCAAAAGAGAGGTCAACGAGGCATTGCGACATCGTCACGCGCAGATGGAATATGTTATCGTTATTGTGATTATATAATGATCATACACACATCACTGTTGTTTTGACACGAGATTGAGAGGCACACCTCCTCTTCAAGGTGTGTAATTTATTCCCGCTGAATGTTTGCACTCCTGCTCCTGTTTGCACAGGCAGCGGTGTCTTTGGCTGGGGTTGGATCCTCAAATGGCTCCGCCGAAGCTGTATTTATTATTAGATAATCCCTTTGATAATCCTTCTGTTATAAAGCAGGGGATCAGTCGTGCCTGCCAGATTGTTTCCTCATTATCTAGTAAGTGGTGCAGCTTTCCTTTTTAGAGGAGAGAGCGGAGGTGAAGCCGAAACACAAAAACAAACGCGGTGGGGATAGAAAAAAGAAGGAAAAAAAAAGTATATATATATATATAAATATATACACGCATTCGCATCTTGACTAGATAGAGACAGAATGGAACTGAATGAACCGTCTGATTTTTTTTTTCTTCTTCCCCCCGATCTTCCACCGGGTACCCTGCACTTCCCAACAGGCTCAGTCAGAGCTTCAAAGCCGCGAGCGCTTCTGTTTGTGATTGCAACAATGTTAAGAACAAATATATGGAAAGTGTGGCGGCAGATTATCCCACCGATGCACTCTCCGCGTACCGCCGCCGTTTCTCTCATTAGTTTTTCCCCCCCTTGTTATCCGCTCCGGTGTGTTCAGTCCCAACAACACGTGTTCAGGAACGTTGTTAAAATACCTGACGCGAGCGCGCGCGCGGCTGGCCTCCCCTCTGACGGAACCCACGCGGTTGATTCAAAGTCCTGTCGACAGCAGCCGGGTTGTTTGGCTCGGGCTTTGGCCCCACTGCGGTCCCGAGGACTCTTGGCTCGGCGCATGGCTGCAGCCTTGTTCTGCGATGGCGGCGGCGGCGGTGGCGGCGGCTGTGACGGGGGTTAGGAAAAGCCCTGCTTTTGTTCCTCTGCTTGTTCTCCTGATGGGGGAAAGAGCAAACGGCAATTAGAGGCGCTAATGAAAGCCTTCAGGGGGATTACGGTGCAGGTCGGCCAGGGTTTCACATTGGGTGCGGGGGTGGGGGGGGGGGGGTGGGGGGGGCGGTGGCTGAGCCTCTAAATTCTGCTGCAGCCGGTTGGGTCGCGAGATGCTTCGGGGGGAGCCCTCCGGTTGTCCCGCCGCTTGGCGACGGCTCCACGCCGTTCCGTGTCCACGGATAATCCCGACCCCACCCGCCATGCACCGCGGGTTGCTTTTTTTGGGTTGTTTTTTTTTTCTTTCTTGCGGGCGGGCGGGGGGGGAATGTTTGCTGTCGTGTTGTGGCGGTTGCAAACTTTTGATTATGCGCGGCTTCCTGGAAAATCTTGTGATTGGAGCTTCTTTTTTTTTAAATCTTCTCTTCCTTTGACTGAGCAGAGTTTGCCACGAGCGACGCTCAGCTTGCAGAATGCTTATTGACTGAAGCACGCGCATTTCTTTGGAAAAGATAACTGCCGAACGATGTTCGGAAAACATGTGAAGCGAGCCTTCGCGCTAATCCTAGCGCGCTTTGCCCAGCGTGTGCATTAGGGGTGATTCATCGCCCCGATCGAATTAGCGCTAATCGCTTCCCTAGTCATTCTGCCCAGGATGCCCCACAGCCCTCATCTTCTACCCGACACAGCCCTCTGGAGTTGGGTAGCCATGACCGCTTCACAGGCACGACAAGTGTCTTACACTCCCTTTTCCAGCATATGTGACACGTCATGGAGAAGGGGGTCATTAAGCAGACGCTTTAGTCCAAAGCGACTTACAATCGGTACATTGGTGAGGGTTCGACATGTGGACAGTTGGAGGAGGAGGAGGAGGGGGGGGGGGGGGATTGAGGGGATCGAACCGCCGACCCTACGGTTAGCGGACGACCCGCTCTGTCCACCCAGCTCCACCCACTGAGCTACTGCCGCCCCAGAAGTCAAGGTCTGAGCTGCGTCTACAGCAACCACTCCAGGAGAGCCTCTGCCAGTTAGTTGCACACCTGATGGATTAGCAGGAATATGTATGTGGGGACCCTGGTAACCCACATCTTCCCGGGAGGCTGATGAATCCTTTTAGTGATAATTCCTCCTCAATCAGCAAACCCCCTCAGACACACACACACGCGTGCGCGCGCACATGCACGCACGCTCTCTGCTTCCAAAAACAAAAGCCGCCTCACAAATCCCCAGAATTACTGCTCAATCACACACGTCGCTGTGTTAAGGCAATATCGATGGATC
Organism: Urophycis tenuis; assembly: GCA_036785325.1. Classification (NCBI taxonomy): domain Eukaryota; kingdom Metazoa; phylum Chordata; class Actinopteri; order Gadiformes; family Phycidae; genus Urophycis; species Urophycis tenuis. The sequence goes on from JAXIVH010001111.1 coordinate 26,448, forward strand.
CCTCGGTGGATTGAGAAGTAACGCGTGAAGACGCAAAGCCGCTCCGATAAACATTGCGCGCTTTACGTTCTAACGGAAATAATCGCTTTGCCTCAAAGCTAATAACCGGTCGTGATAATTTGTTGTGTTTGCACAGCGCTTTTCATCCGTGAGTGCATCTATGTGTCGTGATGGTGGTGGTGGTGGGGGGGGGGGGGGGGTGTGATGTCTCTTCAGCCCTTTTCAGCAGGGACACTTCAGTGAGCCCACGCCATGTGACTATTGAGACCCGCGCCGCGTGATTGGCTGAGCTTCACGGGCCTCGCGCGGCACGTGGCGCGGCCGTGAGTCACGTAGCGCGGCCGTGCTAGTGGAGGACACTTAAGGCCGCCCGGGGTTTCAATGTGCACTCATCACTGACTGCAGGGTTAGGTATTAGGATGAGGACAGTATTGCTGTGATTCGGTATTCATTATGTGAGGATTCATCCGGCAGGGGCCTTTGCTGTTCGGTTTTTTGAGGCCATTGATGTATTTGAGGAGGAGTCTTGATGTGTACCTAGCCTGGGAATTCCCATGCTGCTTTGCGCGCGATTTCATTCTCACTGCAAAGACAGTCTGGAAACCACCGCCCTTATTTAGGTTAGGGAACCAATCACAGAACGGGGGGGGCAGCAATTCGATGACGACGTCTATGCACGATACCGAAGCTTGTTAATCCAACATGGCAGCGAACACAACGTTACCGTTCGATGCAGCTTTAGAAAGTGTATTAAGTAGCTTTTGTAGCAATTAATTTAATTTTAGTAGCTAATTTTTAGTAGCAATTGGCTATGAATCGCGCGCAAAGCAGCATGTGAAGAACCAGACACCATTTGATAGACATTCGTAGCGCCCAATAAACGGCTCTAGCATTCGAAACCACGCCTCAAATACGAGAAAATGCACACCTAGTTCCCAGACCACCATCTCATCGAGATGTGGACGCGTCAGCCAGGCTAATGTGTACCTTGAAAAGTGCTCAAATTAAACAGGATTGTCGCGACGGCATCGCTCTGGTAGTCTCCGCGCCGTG
>JAXIVH010001112.1:0-27500 GCA_036785325.1 Urophycis tenuis
TCACGTGATTGCAGAGTTTGAAATGAATGAAATGAATCGTAAATACATGTTGTTTTTATCCCTTCTTTAAAATCGGTGAATGTGAAGGATGTGCGGTTTGGTTTTTGGGGTTTTTCTTTGGCCAGCAAATTCACCAAACATGTTTTTGCACCGCATTTCATATCAAGACTCATCTTGCCTCGATGGCCCTTGCTTCATCCTGAGCATTCACATAATGGCCTTGTTGGACTGCTCCTCCCATAAGGAAACTCACTCGCAAGCTCAACTAAATAAACTATGTGTTCATCAGAGTGGTGCGCTGAGTCACCATACTGGCCGTTGAAACCGTTGAAACAGTACAGTATCTTCAAAAGACTCTTCCACTGAAACCTTTTATGTGTCACAATGTTGTGCAGATTCTCAGACCTCCCACGCACATGTGAAGCTCCTCAAGAGGAGGAGATAAGGAGGTGCAGATAAGAGAGAGTATAGATTACAGATGTGGAGCGTATAGTGCCTGGACCCTAGATAAGAGGCGGTTGATCAGAGTATAGAGTTAAGATAAGAGTATAGATTAGAGTATTGAGTTTAAATAACACACGGTGGACTTAAAGCGCAGAGACCCTCGATGAGGACAAAATTCAAAATTCGAAATTCTGATTTTAAACAACCGCCTCCAATCAAACCTCATTCGGTCGCAGTCCTTTGAGCCAATCACAGCGTCGCATTCGACGTTTGAACCAATGATGAGGTTCATCAAACCGACGTGATAAGAGACAGTTGTGCCTACTGTAAATAAGTGTCAAGTGTGACCCGGGCGAGAAGAAGGGATCGCGTTTCTCACAGAGATTACAGTGACGCTAGCCGTGACACGAGAGAGAGAGACCGGAGTAATCTCCCGCAAACCGCGGGCCGGCCGCCTCAAGCCTGGACTCCCAACGGCTGGATCCAACCACTGGACTGGATCAAACCGCTGGACTGGATCGAAACCGCTGGACTGGATCAAACCACTGGACTGGATCTAACCCCTGGACTGGATCAAACCTCTGAACTGGATCAAACCGCTGGACTGGATCAAACCACTGGACTGAATCTAACCACTGGACTAGATCAAACCTCTGGACTGGTCCAACCACAGGACTGGATCAAACCACTGGACTGGATCAAACCGCTGGACTGGATCAAACCGCTGGACTGGTCCAACCACTGGACTGGATCAAACCTCTGGACTGAATCTAACCACTGGACTGGATCCAACCGCTGGACTGGATCAAACCGCTGGACTGGATCGAAACCGCTGGACTGGATCAAACCGCTGGACTGGATCGAAACCGCTGGACTGGTCCAACCACTGGACTGGATCTAGTTCAGCGCGTGGACACGGCACGCCGCCTCACGTTGGCTTTATTTACACAACACGGGGAACCCGACACCCCAGGGGGGGGGGGTTTCCTCGAGGCCGAAGGGAAGACGGCGAGCGTTCCTCCCAGGAACCCGAGCGGCCGGGCGCCGCGCCTCCGGCCGGGTCTCGGTGACGCGATGAAAGTTTAATCGTCTGACGGCGTGACGTGCTGGGAGACAGACGGACGGACGGACGGACACGCCACCGGCTCCTCCGTGTTCCCCTGGGGGCCGAAGACGCAAGCCGCCACCCCGGGGGGGGGGGGAGTGGTCAGGACTCCTGACGCCTGATTGGCCGCCGTCGTCGTCGTCGTCGTCAGCCGGGCGGTTTCCATGACGGCCGCGGGAGACGAGTCAGCGTCAGTGTCGGTTACGGCTCCGATTCCATCACAGCGGGATTGAAGCAAATGTGTCGTGGGCTGAAGGTTGTGGGAGGGGCAACGCCCCCGGGTCGACTCTGGGACACTTCTTTAGTGCCTTTGTGCACGAGCGCTACGATGAGAGAGGCTGCACATGAAAGGCTCCACACACGGTGCACCCTGTACTCCGAGTGTCCCAGAAGCTTGACGGACTCGGCCGTCATCATCATCACCTGCTGCACAGACTGTACTCGCTGACGTCAAACAGTACACCAACAGGCCCTTTGACCTCATGAAAAGAACCCTCGGAATACAGTGGAACGCTTACAGACTGCTTGGCGGAGAACGACAAGAACTGAAGATTTGACTCCTGTTTGACAACTAAATGATTACCTTATTTCAGCAACGGTGATAAAATGGCACAGGTGACTATGTTGGCCATCATATACAACATATCACCACGTTTAACTCAAACAAGCGGTTTTGGGTTCACTGCCCCTTCAATGAGCCTTGCTGTTAAGAAGATGTATAGTGTGTGTGCGTGTGTGAGTATGCGTGTGTGCGTGCAGTGATGCGTGTGTGTGTGTGCTGTCCGTACCCCCAGCGCGGGCAGTCTCTGTGTGCAGCCGACCGCCACCTTCAGCTTCCAGTCCGTCTCTCCATCCAGCTGGTCGGTCCTGATGAAGCAGGACCCTGTGGAATCGCCATGGAGACGTGATTACTGTCAAGTGGCGCGGCCAAGAAAATAACGGCAATCATAACAATAATGACCTATTCATTCACGACTCACTCATCCCAGTGCTACTAATAATAGTGTAATGTTAACCAGTTACCCATAATGTGTCAGAGGCCACTACAATATTGAATGTGGCGGTGACCTGCATCGACCACGGGGTTAATATTCTATGGGGAGGCTGAAGGATGGGGGCGGCCATTTTGACAGGCAGGGCGGGACAGGGCAGCTGTCCGACGCTCCGGTGGGGGGGGGGGAACATTATCGCACGGGACGATGACATTAATCCCCTCATCCTGTCATCCTGTCGTCCTGTCATCCTGTCATCACACAGATGGCTGACACGCACGTGTGCGACTCCACGGGACGCGTGTGGGCGTACGTGTGTGTGTGTGTGTGTGTGTGTGTGCGCGCGCACATAATCTGTGTTAGTGTGTAAGCATCTGTGTGTGTGGGTGAGCATATATGAGAGAGAGAGAGAGGAGAGAAGGAAGTCTGTCGGCATCCTTTGCAGAGCGTGTGTGTGTGTGTCTGTGCCTGTGTGTGTGTGTCTGTGCCTGTGTGTGTGCGGCATTAAGACATCCACAGCTCACTTTGAGACATATTGGCACATGGGAGATGGATGTAAATGTTGTGCGGGGAGCGATCTCTCTCTCCACGTGTCCCTAAGCAGAGAGCCCCGACCTGGGCAGCTTCATCGACCCAACCCTAACCCATGGCCATCATCAGTCAGGGAGAGTGTGTGTGTGTGTGTGTGTGTGTGTGTGTGGGGGGGGGGGGGGGGGGGGGGGGGTGCTTCACATGATGTCATCATAAGGTGCCTTTTCAATATCCTAATGAGAAGTACCTTATTTGTAATGTAAAGTACACGCATTGTGTTTGTCGCAAATGTCATGTTCATATTGTGGATGCTGTCATTTATACTTTATACAGAATTCTAAAACTGTTAGTCCCAATGCTTGATTCTGATTGGCTGATAGGCCTGTCCCCATCCAACGCTGCTGCTGACCGCTTCACATATCACTCCGCGCATAGCAACGACGACGACAATAAAGAAACTCGGAACCGGCCTTTTTCTGCTTTGTTATGGAATGGAAAGTTAACTTCGATTTGTTGGATGGACTAATTATGGTCGATAAACTGCTTGTGGAAAGGGGCTGTTAAAAATAAAGTGATTGCTTGCAAGCGACGTGTTGTTTCTGCAACCTGGCCGGGAACTACTTCCTTGTATCTGGGAACTACTTTGTTGCGCATCTAGTGAATTATTAGTGAAACGGAAGCGTTTTTATTGCTACATGATTTTTCATATTGCCGCGTTGGTAACAGTTTTAGAATAGCAATTAGCCACTCGACGGTGTGAATTATGGAGAAAATAAGGAACGCCTGAGAGGCGTGATAAGTCCCTCGGCTAGTGCCTCGGGACTTATCACGCCTCTCAGGCGTTCCTTATTTTTCCATAATCCACACCTTCTTGTGACTAATTGCTAAAATAACATGCTCATGAAAAGAAGTGTGGATAGATTAATAATAATCACATGTAGACTGAACAGCTACATCACAGTACATAAAGGTATATGTGGTATATGCGTCTATATGTATTCAACATCATCAAAGCCAAACTGAAACCCTCTTGAGATTAACTGAGCCAGTTGACTCTGGAGGGTCCACCTCTCAAACATACCCACCGTTTTTCTCAGACGTCCTCAGGAAGATCATGTCGGCGGGGATCCTCTGGTTCTGGCGACGGAGAGACGGAAACAAACACGAGAGATTCTTCAAGTCAACACCCCGTGCCGCGTCAGGGCGGGCGGGGTCGGGCCGGGTCAACCCGAGGCCCCGCCTGCATAATTAAGCGAGGGCAGCGCTTTGACCAGATGCAGATGACACCCGTCTCGAGGTCTGTCCGGCCCGGTTGTCATGGAAACCCCTTCCACGTCGCGCCACGGCGCCGACCGACCGGCGCTCTGAGGTACGACTGAGGGGTGACGGCGCCCGGACCGGACGCCGTTATCACGGACAGCGTGATTATGACGACCTGTCCTGTCATGTTTAGCCATGACTCCATGTCAGGGATTTATTGATTAACCACCAGTGTGCATCAGTGGGATGTATAGAGAGACACACACACACACACACACACACACACACACACACACACACACACACACACACACACACACACACACACACACACACACGCAAGCGCACACGTATTCACACTCACACACACACATACACACACACACTCACACTCGCACACTGGGTAGGGACATATCGGTTATTATTGAAGATACTATGCGGCATCAGTTCCATGTTTCAGTGTTTTAATCACATATTTACTGTGCTGAGGACATGTTTACAATAGAACCGTATGACAGTAGAGTATAAGGTCTCGATGCAGAGCTGCATCATGTTTATGACCTCTGACTTGTACGAGTTATCAATTCTGTTAAATCACCCAGCAACACTCACCTTCTCCACAACAATCAGGTCCCCCACCTGGATGTCAGAGCTCTTCACCTGGACTTTACCTGGAGGAGGAGGAGGAGGAGGAGACGAGGGGACGAGGAGGGAAGGGAAGGAGACGAGGAGGGAGGGAAGGGAGGGACATAATGGAAAAGAGCAAATGTACGCGTTACATCGCCGATCGACAAACAACTTTCACGACGGGCATAAAAGACAGACAACGATCTCCCCTGAAGACGTGCTCTCTCTCTCCCCCCCCCCTCTCTCTTTGGCGCTGGATTCAGCAGGCCGTATCGACCCCGCGGGGACAATGCCGCCCGACTTCAAGAAGAGGGGGGGAAAAATTGCAACTGCCCGTTTCTTTCTGTTGTTTTTTTTTTTTTTCTTCTTCTTCCTTTTTTTATTCCTTCCATTTCTGTGAGATTGATTGGTTGTGCGGCGGCTCGGCCCACACTCTCTTGTTTCACTCTCTGGTCTGACAGATAGACAAACACAGCAGCCACAGGGCTCAGCCTCAATTATATCCACTCAATAGCCCTCCGTGTCCCCTCTGCTACACACACACACACAGGCACATACACACACACACACACACACACACAGGCACATACACACACACACACACACAGGCACATACACACACACACACACACAGGCACATACACATATACACACACGCACATACACATACACACACACAGGCACATATACACACACACACAGGCACATGCACACACAGGCACATATACACACACACACAGGCACATGCACACACAGGCACACACAGACACACACAGGCACATACACACACACACACACGCACATACACACACACACACACACAGGCACATATACACACACACACACAGGCACATGCACACACAGGCACACACACACACACACACACACACACACACACACACACACACATACACACACACGCACACACGCACACACGCACACACGCACACCGAGACACACACACAACCATGAACATACAGACGCAACCAGGCACAAGCGCACACACAAACACACAAGCACACACACACACACACAGGATCATGAACATATAGACACAACCAGGTATATAGACACACACCCCCCCCCCCCCCCACACACACAGCTAAGAGAGAGTGGGTGTGAAAGAGGCGATCCCTGGCTACAGTCACAGATATCCCACCAGGGAGGTGGGTACACGCTCCACAGAGGGGACAGAGCTTAGATCATACAGTCCTGAGGAACTGGAGACGAGCAGGAGGAGGAGGAGGAGGAGGAGGAGGAGACGAAGAAGGGGGGGTGGGAAAAAAAAAAAAGACAACAAAAAAAAAAAAATCAATGCAATTACAGAGAGAGAAGTGCCTTTTGTTACAAGTGTTGATCTGGTGGAGGGCCGTCATTTAATTGCATGAGATGGGGGGGGGGGGGAGAGAGGGGGGAGAAGGGGGGAGGAGGGAGGGAGGGAGGGAGGGAGGGAGTCAGGGAAGCCGTTCTCTATCTCCAGTGGTCTATATCCTTTAACAGTCCCATCAGCAGTGCATTAGTGGTTATACTGCAGCGTACTGTACACAGAACCCTCCTGTGTCGAGCCCTGCAGGGGTTCCTCCTCACGGTTCCATCATCGTCTGGCTGGCGTCGGTGGCCCGGAACCAGTTCTCTCCGAATCAACAAAAACGCCGCGACGCCTTGCTTGTCTGCACAACGCCAAGGAGCCATGCGTCACCGTGACGACCACATGGGCAAACCCACCCGCCACGTTCTCACCGTCAACGGAAAAAAAAAACACGTCGGAGAACGTTAACAGGCCCGGACCCCCGGAGGTTCTGGCGGCGGCGGCGGTGGGCGGCGATGGCGTGTGACCGCAGGGCGACGCCCCCCTCACCTCTCACGGTCAGCTTGCTGTAGAGCTGGCCGTTCATCTCCTTGTCCCGACGGTAGCGCCGGACCTCGTCCACGGCCTCACGCACCACGGTGACCGACAGAACAAACACCTGCAGGCACACACACACATACACACACAGACATACACACACACACACAGACACACACATGCACACACGCACGCACACACACACACAGACACGCACACGCACACACACACACACACGCACACAGGCACGCGCACACACACACACACACAGGCACGCACATACACACACACACACATGCACGCACACACAGACGCACACACACACACGCACGCACACTGTTAGGACACGGACTTCAGCGCACGCTCACTGGGTGATGCAGCCAGTACTGTGCCAGATTAGTGTAACCGATCAAATATATATATATATATATATATATATATATATATATATATAAACAGGGTAACTTGTAAATGCTTTAAAAAAAAATAGTATAAACATATGGAGCACATTATGAAAATAAATACATACTTTTTTGTAATATTACAAAGTAGGTATTACAAAGTATAAATCTACACATCAAATCTGGAAAATATACAAAACATGTATATTTGAAATTGTAAAATATGGCCGTATTATCCAGTCTGCTGGTGTTCTCTGCATCTTCTCTGCTAAACGCCCTGAATGTAAATATGAGCCGGGAGACATTCCCATCTGTACCAGAGGAGCCCAGTAGGTGTACAGGTAGCCGATCTTCAGCGGCGGCACAAACTGGGACAGGGCCACCACCAGAAAGTACAGGTTGAGGAAGAACTTGAACTGCTGGTAGAAAACCTGGAAGAGAACAGGAAAACATGGAGTGGTTGAACGGGAGCGAATTTTAAACCTGAGAGCTCCTGCTCTAACCCAGAGTCCGTTTCGGGGTTTGTTTGTTTTTTTTAAATCGCCTTGTGTATTCTCCGCCCCCCGGACAACATGTCGTACATGCGGGATTCCGCCAGGCAGGACAGAAACGACGAGCGCGGCCTCACAGAGAGAGACTCCACTAGACTCTGGAGCGATCCGCCCGCCGATAAACCAACAAAAGTTGAGGCGGTGCGGGGGGACCGCGTCCCTGCATCCCCCCCGCGGACGGTCGATACGTTCGTCTTTATCACGGCGGCGGCGTGCTGGCCCCCACCCTGCTCCGTCTCAGACCCCCACAAAGGGGTCTTCGACGAGGTGTCAGCGAGGGGGGGGGGGGCTCTGCTTTGTCGTCTCCCCCAGCCTGCCACCGTGGCGCCTCTCAGGGAGGCCTTTAAGCGAGGGAGAGGGGGGGGGGGGGGGGGGGGCGCGGCGTGGCGCGCTATTAATCTGGGGTCAGATTTTGAATAATGATAGCAATAATGAGAGTCCACCGTGTAGCCACAGATTACCCGAGACAGGGCGATCGATGAGCTTTACTCTGTAGTTAATGAACCCCCTGACCTTTAGAGGGGAAAATGCACACGGCCGCGCTCAATCTGCACGTATTTAATAATTCAAAGTGGAGCAGAGGGAGGTGGAGGTGGAGGTGGTGGCGGAGGTGGCGGAGGTGGCGAAACAAGAGGTGTTTGGTTTGCTATCGACGACAATATCTGCTTCTCGGGGGGCCGGGCGGCTGACATTTTATGGCTCGGGCCAAAAACTGTTTTGGTCTCCTAAATCATGAGGTCCCCATGGCGTTCTAATGAGGAACTTGTACGGCGCTAAAAAGGCCCTCCCATAGGGGCGGCTCTCTTCTTAGTAATGGCCCAAAAGTAAAGAGAACAGGGGAACAAGTAGGATATGAGTGACGCTGAGGGTGCTAAATCAAGCATCAACGGCAAGGGAAGAGAGGCATAAACTGCACCGATTCATTGTATTTTATATCTACAATGCAACTATTTAGTGTACTTTAGCAGGTCAATGACCCCTTGCCTCGTCACAGGAACTTCCCTGTCCAGAACAACCAACCATTCACGCCAGAACAGGAAGACCATCCAAGAACCACAGAATCCCCAGTTCTGAAATGAGCATTTACCCAAAGCACTACAAAAGACAGTGTTCAAAAGAACAACGCCCATGTAAGTAGGCAAGGGTGTTAACATACATGTGCAGTCTTTTACACGTGTATCCACAGTGACTGATAGGTGAGTCTGAGGACAATCAACAATCAATATTGGAGTGAAAACATTCAAAGTGCTGCAGGTGCAGGTTTGTAAGGAAACAACTGCAGAGTGCAGAGTAGGTGTAGACAAGGACAGGCGCGTGTGGCTACCACCTCTTCCACCACCTCCACCACCTCCTCCTCCTCCACCACCTCCTCCACCTAGTTCACCTGCTGCTGCACCTCCTCCTCCTCCTCCTCCTCCTCCACCTGCCCCACCTCCTGCACATCCTCCTCCTCCTCCTCCTTAACCACCTCCTCCACCTGCTCCACCACCACCTCCACCTCCTCCACCACCACCACCTCCACCTCCACCTGCTCCACCACCTCCACCTCCTCCACCTCCTCCACCACCACCTCCTCCTCGACCGTGGACTCACCCCGGGCACGAAGGTGAAGAGGTTGTACTTCTGGTTCTTGATGGCGTTGCGCGGGTACCGCTCCTCGCACTTCTCCGGGCAGCCCAGCCACACCGAGCGCGCCTTCAGCTCCTTCCTCCGGCGGCAGGTGCGGGCTAGGCAGTCGCAGCAGCTAGGAGGAAACAGGACACCGGTTAGTGGTGACCCGGGTTCGAGCGCGACCCCCGGCCCTACGCCGCGCGCCATGGTCTCATGTGTTTCATCCTCCTTTAGTGTTTGCACAGCGATCAAGACTTCTGCTATCAAGCTATCAAGATAATTGCTGGAGATAATGGGTGCACAGTGAGGATGTGACTCATAGAAAGGAGAGCTGTGGAACACAAATGGCCCACGGTGAGACTCGCGAACAGGTTCGCCCATCAACCAGCAAAGTGCAGTTTCCGACATTAGCGTAGCTTGCTGACGTCTTCCCATGATTCATTTATCAGCCGTTTCCAAAACAAGGATATGGATATGGACTAGCAGCAGCCAGGGTCACCCATCAGGCTGCGATGTGCTGCGTCCATATCCAGAAACAGACGAATGATGGTAATGACCCAATTCCACTGTTTATCAGCAGCCAGCATTCTAAACATATCTGTATCTAACGTCTTGGGCGTGGAATCACCAAAAACCACGACACAAGTTGTCACACAGCGAACACTTAAAACGCCGTCCGATCAAACTGAGGTTACCAGTAAAAACAATGGAACAATGGAACAATGGAACAATTTCCAAACTGTGTGACTCGTCAAACAGGCGAAGCCCTGTACACACATCACCTTCACCCCAGAGGCTTTTTGTCCAGCCCAACAAACTACTAACCAACCAACTCCCAGCGAACTGGTGTTCCGCCAAACGCTGCCCGCGACGGCTTTACCTGGTGCTGAATTTCCGCATCTTTTCAAAAGCGCGCGGCATCGTTCACTGCAGCACCTCGCCCCCTCTAACCCCCCCCCCCCCCCCCACGTCCAGACGACACAGAGCCGAGGCTGTGAGGCAAGGCCCGATCGCAGGCCGTGTTCCGGCGGGGGGGGAAAAACGGCCGGGGTGTGTACAGAACACCGACAACAAAGACCAGCGTCAAACTTTAGGCCGACGAGCGTCACCGCGTCTGACGGTCGCAACGAAAAAGAGACGCTGTCCTGGTGAAAATGTCTCCCTACGGGCTGCCGTCTGGTGAAGGGAAGAGAGAGCTCTCTCTCTCTCCTTCTCTCTCTGATCCGTAGAAGCGCCTTGTGCTGAACGAACCAGGTGATCTCCTGGATCCCTACAGAGAAGCTGCTCAGGACATCGCTGCCGTCGTGTTTGTCAGACAAACATGGACTCTTACCTGACATGCAAAACATTTAGGGTGTCAGCCAATGGGGGAGTCACCAGAGTTAACTGCGGTAAACGCTGGAGGGCAGACTTTTCAGTTTTAAACCCCCCCCCCCACACAGAAGCTAGCGGCTAGGTACGACGTTATCTCGCGCATATTTGTGAAACGGCGTGGCGTGTGTGTGTGTGTCTACAGGCTGTATGTGGGGACGTGCATGTGTGTATGCGTGTGCGTTTGTGCGTGTGTGAGTGTGTGTGCATGAGTGTGTGTATGTGTGTAAAATACACAAAGCACACAACTTTTGTCAAGTTACCAAAACATAAACCCCCGGAAAAAAAAACACACACAAGGTATTTGTGTTGGCTTCGACGTTGCAGGCTTCATCTGGCCCCCCTGACCAGATTCATAAAAGAGATAATTTGTGCAAATGAATGTTATTTAAATACTATGCCATTTGAATAGGCAGGGTTTATTCACCGTGAATTATTTGTGTTTTATAATCCCGGGCTAAGCACACACAAAATTACTGGAAAGCATCAAACTGCTCAGCTGTGTAAAATCCGATTTGTTCATTAGTGGAGGGCGAGAGACAATCAATATCTGGCCTCGGTTGGAGATTCATAGCCGATAACAAAAAAAAAAAAAAAAAAAAAGCTCCAGCGCTGGAAGCCTGATAGGCGACGCCACGGATCCCCAGAAAGTTACCTTTCTCCGCGCCCCAACAACTGCGACTCAAACACTCCCGTGTTGACTGACTGTATTACACTCCATTGCGGCCGCCGTCAACAAATATTCGCCGCGCGCGTTTGCCAGAAACACAGATGTCATTTGGAGGACGAAACCTGTCCAATGAATCATTAGGTGGATAAACGGGGCGCCGGGCTCGGCTCCGCTGGTGCACGTCGAGCCTCTCAACCAGACAGGCCGCGGTCCTCTTCTCTTTGCATTTCACGCACAGCCGCCGAAACGCCGGTGATCCGCTGCATGAGGAGGCGGGGGGGGGGGGTCGTTGGCATGGGTACGGTGGAATGTACACCACGCTTATCATTATGGGATGTGCCCCCCCCCCCCCCCCAGGGCTACATTGATTGGACGGCGTTTCACTAACGACGTTAGGGTTTTTGTTGTTGTTGTTGTTGTTGTTGTTATTGTTGTTGTGATGAACGATACAAGAACAATGGGAGTTAGCGATGATGTGGCCATGAAAAAAAAAATTTGTTTACTGCTGCTTAAGACGAGCCCTGGAAACATGTTCACAGGGCCTAATTTGGTTGTGAAATAAATGCCAAGGGGATATACAGACAGTACCCGACACTGTTATGTAGTGATAAGAGGTTACGAAATAAAAACATGACATTGCAAGCAGTTTCCTCAAACTCCCTATTCTATTTATTGATAGTGAAAATACTTTACTTAAAAAAAAACCTTTCTAAAGTATATATATTCATACAACTTTTCCAATAAAGAAGCGAGGATCCTTCGTGTTGAAACCCCAGCGAAACTACAAGGCTAGTTACGTTACTATTCCAACATTTCCCCGCTTTAATCAAGCTGCGGCCTTCCTCGTTCACAGACCCAAACATCATTAAGAACACGTTGAATATCAAAGGTGGCCCCGCCCCCCTGTGGTGGACCACCCCTACCTTCCACACAGCATCCTCCATCCACCCAGCAGGTACCAGCCCAGGCCCCGGTGCCTCTGGTGGAGGCGGGCCCGCGGCAGGGTCTGGTAGTCGCTCTCCTCGTTCTCGAAGCCCTCCTCCGACATCATGAGCGGCATCTCGTCCAGGTTGGACGAGTCATCTTCCACGGAGTACCTGGGGGCGGGGGGTGGGGAGACGGGGGGAGAGAGAGGGGCAGAGCCCGTGAGACGGCGGCCGAGGTTCGGTTGTGTTTCAGAGCGCGTCGGTGTCCGCCTGCACCCTCCGGTCCATCAAGTCGCAGCCTTCGTTACGCAGAAGCCGAGCCACACACTGAAAAAAAGGGAAATAACCAAGAGGCTGCTGGTAGCAGATTGAGCGGTCAGATACGCCAACATGTGATCCCCGCCAGGGGAAGAGAGAACGCTCCGTCTTCACTCGGCTGGCACGGGGGGGGGGGGGGGGGGGGGGGGAACTGCAATCTCGCGCCGGCACTTCCGTGTCCATCAAGTCTGAAAGCGCACTGAGCTCTACAGCCTCAGAACAACTGCAACAACACCCATTAGCCAGGCGCTGAATCAGAAACCACGGCGGAAACAGCGGCGGCCTGTCTGGGATGCACGCGGCCTCCAGGGGGCTGTGGATGTGCACTCGAACACGGCAGTGCGGAGAAGCAGCCTGGCAGTCCTGCCTCTGTGTGCACTGCACGCACCCTGCAGAGCACTGATTCAGCTGCACGGGGCAGCGCGATGACTGCTTTTACCTCTCCCGCATACAGGAAAGAGATCAAATTGTGCAATCTTAAGACGTACGTTTTATTATGGGTTCCAAATGACCTCAAGTCAACCTCAGCCTGTTATAATGTAAATCATGATGTAGAGACAGCCAGACCAACATATGACCCACAGCTGGGCTTAATGAAGGCCGACCGCCCGCTTAGCATCAGATCAGTAATCACCAGCCTGCGGTACACTGTGAACACAACGCGGGCCCTGTAACCCATCTGCTGCTCAGGCAACCCGAGCGGACCTCCGCTTCACCGGGCCCGGCGCTCGGAACCAAGATGGCCGCCGCGCGGCTGAGGCCCCAAAAAGGAAGGCCGCTGCGAGAGCGCAAGAAACCATTACAACCGACGCGTTTCTTCATCGGACGCGGACACCGCTCATAGGTGGAGCGCGGCCTCCTCCGTCAAGAAGGCCTCATCTTAAATGTCACCGGCTTCACAATGATTTCACCGGCTAAAAACTAATTACCAAAATTCTTCTGCCACTGATCATATCACTGGGGAAACAGGCACAAAGGACTCTTGTTTCTATGTGGCCTTATTGTATTGAATGGACAGTGCGTCGTGGGCACCGACCGCAGGAGAAAAATGCCACAAGTTGTATAAAACCTTCATCCGCACACACGATTTACGCCGACGGGGACGGAACAACAACACCGAAACAACGGGGGTGGGGGTGGGGAGGGCGGGGGGGAACCCAGCAGACGGATTAGACTCCACTTGTGCGTGAGGGAAGTAACGGCCCGGCCGCAAGCGTGTTAAACTGTCACGCGTGTGCACACAGGGGCCATGGGCGCCGGGAGACCCGCTTCTAAATCACAGCCCGTGTTGTCACGGGGGGGAGAGGGGGGGGGGGGGGTGCGGAGGGTGAGGGCGCTTCACACCCGGCTGAAAGGCTCCAGGTTCGAACCTCCCCCCATCCCCACCCCCACCCACCCAAGATGTCTGCAGTCAGCGAGGAAGGCTCCTAATCCCTGCACCCCTGCCTCCGCCTTCATGACTCCATTATGCTTCACATGAAAGAATCGGCTGAATAAATAGTGATAGTACTGGCTACCGTCAGAATGTAAGAGAGGGCTAATACGCATTAGCTTGAGGAACTGTTTGCCATCAAAGCATGGAGGAGTACTCCTTTGTGTAGGGCACGCATAAACGGAGCATCTAGGATTGCTACTGTGTTTGTTTACAAGGCAGAGAACTATCCGTATCATGATAGAATACACTTGTAGACCCATGACAACAACAACCAACACACATTCACACACACACACACACACGTGTGATTGATATCACGTTCTGTCTAGTATCCTCTGTAAACTTTATAGCATGTCAGAATGTCAATATAACAGCAAAACAGAGTTTTTCAACTTGTATTCAACTTTGAACTTGTTTCAACTTGATTTTGATATGGTGAAATACAAACGCAATTCTGACCAAATCAAGCTCAGCAATATAAACCTCCACTTCTGCGTGCCTGGCGACTTCCTACTCTACCATAACCACAACAATAACACAATAACAAACAGGTCAACTGCTGGCCACCGGTGTTGTCATTTGCATGACTAGAGGAACATCAAAACCCATTCCTTTTGTGATACTATACATAGTTGTCTCAGCAGACTACAAGACCAACCCGACAGGCATCCAGTGACACTGTTGTTGACAACCCCTCCCAATGTATCATCATCGTTAGGCGTAGCAGCAGAGAAGACCAACAGAAGCATGTTATTTATTCACAGCACAGTGCTCATTCTGAACCAAACTAAGCACAGGCTCAGGTGACACCACGGTGATGTAGGCCCGGTTCAACTCGTCGTTTGGCTTCAAAACAGTAGACTTACTAACGTGATCACCTCTTCAATTCCTGTCTGTGGGCCATGGCGACTAGTTCGTTGGTTACACGGCTGGTTGAACCTCCATCCACACCATCAACGTTCTGCAGTCTTATGGTCAGACCTGGTCCATGTGCACTAGTTTGGAGGGGCTGTCTATATTATTCCACAAGGGGTTTGTATCCACAAAGTGACAGAGCTGGAGAATGGTGACACACGTGTCATGTGACCGGCCAGACAGGGAACTAGACAGCAGACCCAGCAGGACATTTAGCTGGACAGCAACTCACATAATTGCTAGGAAAGCTCATCCGTGTCTGTGAGACGCATGTCAATATCAGTGAGCAACACACACACAGAATAGAAAGAGAAAGAGAAAGAGAGCTGTCAGTGGCTCTTAATACGATGCTAGCGAAAGCTAAACGCTCGCCTCGAACCTAACGCCGAACACTGACGAGCCGGGAAGCCAAACGAAACATGTTTCACAATGAACATCCCCGGCGTTAAGTGAGCAAATAAGCAGATAAACGTGGGCCATTCATACCTTGAAAGCTTGGCAGAGTGATAAAGGGGGGTTCTTTTGGAGTTCTTCCGCACTGGGTACAACGGGATGCTGTCAGCCATCTTGGCTGGGCAGGACACACCATGACGTCACTGGGAAGCGGGATGTTGTTATTTGGAGTACAAAAGGAGTTGGTTTAAATTGTTTTGTTTTCTTATCTTTTGTTTTCTTACCTGTCACATCTTAAAGTACATTTTTATTTCAATTTAAAAAAAAAGCTAAAAGAGTGAAAACGATTAATCTCTCTATTAATATAATACATATATCATAACTGCATTATTATAAATGCACACAAATTCACCATCTGATTGTTTAATAACCCCATTGATATATCCTCACATATGTGAAAAAATCACACCGTTTATATTCAATTTTATTGTTATTTAGGTGATTGGAGTAACAGAGGGAGACAAATACACAGAACATAAAAGAAAATCCTTGGTGCGACAGACTATATACATAAATGGTAATGAGATGCACATGAGAATTTAATTTTTGGTGTCCTATTTTGTGTGGCGATTTAGAAAATAATGTCCCTCTGCAAATACAACAGAGATTCAAGTTTTGATAACAATTCAGTTCAATTAGCCTTTGGGCTACTTGAGCTACTGAAGCTCTTGTATGTAAATACAAGTTCATTATTAATTTTTTAGAGTGAAGTTTACCTTTTAAAATAATTTTCCTAAAGTAATTATAAAAAAGAGGATAAATGCAACCTTATATATGGGATTTCTAAATTCAACAAAATGGGTGAATTGGAAAAACTACTGTGTGTGTAGAAACACTTTCATTTATATTAGAAACAAATTCTTTATTTCCACATAAAACATCGTTTTTTTCTGAACATTGTTTTTCATGCGGCAAGGCAGACACAAAGCACACGGCCAGAGAGCGTCGTCTTGCATTAGGGAAAAAAAAAAAACATTTCAAATGAAACCCCACATGTGAAAAGACATGATTACAAGTCATCCTTTATTCAGTGTTTAAACATATACAGTCACTTCAAGCCTTTTCCTCTGTATTGTAAAAAACGGGTGAGGTAGTGAATTGAAGTAGCTACAGACCGACGTCGGTTCTGACGTCCCAATCGATGACTAACAAATGGGTGTAACGACGGTGGGGGGGGGGGATATTGTACATGTGTCGGAGGGCAGACCACCGACACCCGAAGGAACCGGAGGCCATTTTGTGCTCTGCACCCGCTCACCTGGTTGGTACAGCCTCAAGCAGCCGACCAACGGAGCTGCGCTCTGAATGTTGTCTCCAGTGAATCAGACGTTCCCTTTTGTGGAGGTCTCGAGAGCGAGCGTCTCAGGAGAAGTCATGTAGAAAGAAAACAAGTCGGCCTCAAAACAGAGAAAACAACGTTCACGGGGTGACCTCTGGAATGAAATGACAAAAACATCATTCACCTATTCTCCCCACTCGGCCCATAAAAATGTCTATCATTGTATCTGTATATATATATATATATATAATAGAATACATAAGAACCAACAAGATGTTGTACAAATATTTTAATTTCTCATCGTACGTTGCATAATTTCTCTTATTCGTCGCTCCGTCAATTGATCCCGATTTCTTTGCCGTCGTCTATCAGCATGGAGAAGTGCCGGCCCACTCCCAGGTCCAAACCCGCCGTCTTCCCCAGCCCGTTGAGTCCGTGTGCCCCCCCTGAGGAGGCTCTGTCCATGGCTGCTGCCATAGCATGAAGCTGGGGGAGACCTCCTCCTCCTCCTCCACCTCCTCCACCTCCACCTCCTCCACCACCACCTCCTCCACCACCTCCTCCTCCTCCGCCGCGGTTCTGGATGACCGAGATCTCGTTGTGGTGGTGGTTGTGGTGGTGGTTCTTCATGGCCAGGCCCGTGGTGATGGCGGCCGCGTACCGGTTCCAGAACCCCGGGTCCACGTTCATGGCCCGCGCCGCCAGGTCCTTCTGGAACATTTCCCCAAACTTCATGGGGTCCCCGCCCAGCAGGGCGATGGGGTTCTCCACGGAGAGCCGGCGGCCCCGCCTGGCCGGGGCGTTGTTCCACATGTGGGTCCCCATGTGGACCTGGGGAGGAGGGGAGGAGGGGAGGAGGGGAGGAGGGGAGGAGGGAGGGAAGGTGTCATGTTATATTTCAGATGCACACTCTGGACGTCTTCAGTGAGAGCCGGTATAAAGCCAGTGTATTCTGTATCATGTTAAGAGAAGAACTGCTGAATGTGGTTTAATACAAATGTTCTCTCTAAACAAAATACACTGGAAATGTACAGTATTCTAGTTTTTTTTTTTAATGTTAATGATAGATAACAGAAATATAGATAGCTATATGATGTGGCACGAAGTGGCACAGCATTTGAACTGACTGACATATCAGTCAGTGTCAATTTCCTGTCATTAATCAATTAAGGATGATTCGCTTCAGGTATTCAGTTAGGATTCATTGTGGTTAAAGTCGGGATGAAAGTTCCGTAGAACGCAGTGCATCATGGGAAACCGACACCAGGAATCATCATGCTGCAGCTTAATGGCCGCCACCTGATCACGGCCAGCGGGAGGTACCTTCAGGTTGCCTTTAGTGGTGAAGGCGCGGCCGCAGATGGAGCAGACGAAGGGCTTCTCGCCCGTGTGCGTGCGCTCGTGGATCTGCAGGGCGCTGGCCGATGAGAAGTTCTTCCCGCAGGCGTGGCAGTTGTGCTGTTTGGGCGTGCGGCGCGGAGGGGCGGGCCCCAGCAGGCTGGTCATTCCCGGGCTGTTGATTGGAGGATAGGACGGCGGGAGGA
The DNA here is from genome assembly GCA_036785325.1 of Urophycis tenuis. Classification (NCBI taxonomy): domain Eukaryota; kingdom Metazoa; phylum Chordata; class Actinopteri; order Gadiformes; family Phycidae; genus Urophycis; species Urophycis tenuis. The sequence goes on from JAXIVH010001112.1 coordinate 18,280, forward strand.
GGAGGCTGAAGGCAGGGTGTCCCTCGATAGGATGGCCGTGTCCGTTCAGCTCTGTTTTGATTGGGCCCGACGACATGCTGCTGGCCAGGCTCGTGAGAGTTTGACCTGAAGCTGATGAGAAACAAACAAAACACGAAGCATATTTACGTTACAGACATGGAGTTTGTGTATAATTATGAATGTAAAATAACCCCACAATAAATATAAATTTCAATATATCATATTAAATATATTTCTAATTTAACAGAATACACTTCTTACAGATTAGTGAGAATGAATTTAAAAAAAATTCTGAACATAAGCAATTCATTCTGAACCATTGATCTAGATCATTCTAAATGACTTATTTCATCATTATTATCAAAAGTGTGCCTCCTTTCAATCAGAGGTATCGCTGCTGTCTCCTGACGAACCCTAAGTCGCTGTCGACGCACAAAGGCGTCGCGGTGAAGCGTTACCTCGCTCTCTGCTCAGCAGGAAGGGCATGCTGTAAGGGCTCTCCTCCTTCACGCACGTCTTGCTGGGCTGCAGTCCTCTCAGGCCCTTGGCCAATCCCGCGGCAGCAGCCGATGAAGGAGGCTCAGATTGCTCCATCTTCACCAAGGCCGCTAAAGGCTCTTGAGACTCGGGCCTGTGGTTCGCTGTGGGAGATTTGCTCGTTCTGCCATCAGAGCTTTTTCGGTGCGCCGGGGACACCGACGCATCAGAGGAGTCGGAAAAGGCCGGGCTGCCGGCGTTTCCACTCTCGCCCCTCTTCTCTGCGAGGCGGCAGCTGATGGCCAGCCTCTCCGGGTCCATAAAGCCGTCGGCCAGAGCCGTGATGCCAAAGGAGTGGTTGAGGTTCACCGTGGAGTCAATCATCCTCATCTGGTTCTCCAGCGCCGCGATGCTCGACACCACCGCCGGGGACCTCGGCGGGGAATAGCCCGGAGAGCTAAAGCGCTTGGCGGGGCTCGCCGCCTCCGCCTCCATGCTCTCGCCCTCCTCTTCCTCCTCTTCCTCCTCAAAGTCCTCCCCGATGGAGAGGTCGTCCGCCAGGTCGTTGTCGTTGCTGCTGAGGCTGTCGAAGTTGCTCTCGTGCAGAGGAACGCCGGCGTCCGCATCCACGTCCGCGCGGCCCTCCGGCAGCACGCCACCCATGTGCATGCGGATGTGCTGCTGGAGGACCACGGCGTTGGTGAACTTCTTCTGGCAGATGGGGCACGAGTGCTGCACCAGCACCGGCGGAGCCTCCCGGTGGATGCCGACGTGGGACTTGAGGTTGCCCTTGGTGGTAAAGGCCCTGCCGCAGATCTTGCACTTGAAGGGCCGGTCGCCCGTGTGGATGCGGTAGTGCATCTTCAGGGCGCTCTGGCAGCTGAGCACGCGGTGGCAGACCACACACTGGTTGGGGTCGGTGATCTTTTTGTCGATGTTCTCCACCAGCCGCTCCAGCATGGAGGTCTCGGACGCGTGCATGGACTCCGGGAGGCCGTCGGGGGAGAACTTGGCCGGGTCCGAGGGGTGAAGCAGGGGTGAGGTGTTGGAGAGGGGGGAGCTGGGGCAGGCGGGCTCCGGCGTGGTGGACACCGACGTGGTGGTGGTGGTGGCGGCGGCGGTGGCGGTGGCGGCGGGGGTGCCGGTGCCGGTCGCCACGGTAACCGGGTTGGCCATCAATCTTTGGATGCAGTTCTGGGGCAGGTGCACTCCCTCTGGCTGCAGAGCGTCGGGGGTCCGGTCCAGGCAGTTCAGCTGCGGAGACTCGGAAACGAGAGGTACGCGAGGCTCAGTGCCGGCGCCGGTCGGGGACAAAGACACACATTCACCCGACGGCGGCCGGTAGGGAGATTTAATGGATGGTGTTACGCTTAAGGGGTCATTTGAGCCTCCTATACTGGTAAGGGCAGAGGGAAGCGGAAGGCCTATAGGGCTGGGCAGGGTAGCTACCACTGGTTTGCTGTCCAGCCATGAAGATCCAGGTTTTTCTGCGGGAAATGACATCCCATAGGGAATCCCAGAACTGGTTGGCACATTGTCCAAGTACTCTGGCACCGGGTAGGGGTTCATCTGAACATGAGGATACTTTTCTTTGTGCCTCTGGAAGTGGACCTTTAAGTTCCCTTTCGTGGAAAAGCGATTGCCACAGATGTTGCATTTGAAGGGCCTCTCCCCTGTATGGGAGCGCAGGTGGATCTGCAGAGCACTGTCACTGCCAAACACTTTGGCACAGAAGCGGCATTTATGCTTGAAGAAGGGCTCCTCCGGGCTGGGCTTGGTGCTGAATAAGGACACGTTGGGCAGCTTTCCCTTCCGGTGCTTCAGGAGCGCGGCGATGGGGTCGAGTGCGTGAGCTGTCGCGGCGATGCTGGCCAAGGGGTTGGGGAAGATGACGCCACTGGGGGGGCTGTGAGGTAGGAAGGGCAGGCTGGAGGAGGGCGAGCTGAGAAGGCCGTTCTGCTGCCCCGGGTCCAGAGGGCCGGAGGAGCCCAGCATCTGAGTGCCGCCGCCGCCGCCGCCGCCGGTCTGGGAGCTCGCGTAAGGCGGCGGTAATGTCGGGGTGTGACTGGCGTAGCTCGCGGAGACGGAGACGGCGGCCGACTTGTCCCCGTAGGCCGAGGCGCACGTGACCTCGCCGTAATCGCCGACGGACAGCCCGTGAACGCTCTGCGGCGGTTGCGGCGGTGACCTCTCCGGGTTGGACGGCGACGACACGGAGGCCTGGCCGTTGACCGACGAGGGAACGGCGCCCGACAACGGCAGGACCGACGGGGAGACGAGGCCCTGCAAGGGGAACGTCGGGGCCAGGGTCAGGGCCCGGGAGACGGGGTTTGAGGCGGCCTGCGTGGGCTGTCGGTTCATGACCGCCACCTGGCTTCGGATCTGCTCGATGAGCTGCAGCTGGTGCACCTGTTGCTGCTGCAGCGCCAGCAGGTGCTCCAGGATCTCAGGGATGGCGACCGAGGCGGCCTTCCCGGGCGCCCCTCCTCCGGTGCTTGTTCCCTGGGAGAACTGGGCCACGGCCACCCTGGTGCTCTGGAGGATCTCCAGCGTGACGTTGGTACTGGGCATGCTGTGGGCGCCGGAGGCGGGCGGCTGAGGCGACCCGGACTCGGTTCCTTCCGGAGCCGGAGGACTGCTGGTAGGGTACTGGTGGATCTCCGACCGGGCCTCTAGTTCCATGGGCTCCTCCGGCTCCCTCTCCTCCTCTAGGACTTCGCGCAACAGGTTCTCGTTGTCATTGGCGGACGGCTCTGTCGCCTCGGGACCCTCGTCTGTGGATTCCTCGGCGCTGTAGTCGCTGGGGGCCGCGCTGGGGTCCGGGGAGGGCCCGGCGGGGGTCCGCTCGCGAACGGCTTCCGTCCCGTCGTCGTCGTCGTCGCCCTTGGTGATGAACATCAGAGGGTACTCTTGGCCGCAGATCTTGTGGTGGCGGCGCAGCTCGGACCAGGTGGGGAACTCGGCGCAGCACCTGTCACAGACCCGCGGCTCCTCCCAGGGCTCCGATCCGCGGAACTCCCCGGGCTCCGCGTTTTCCGGGATCCCTGAAGAGAGGATGAAAGCAGAGCGTTAACGCTCGTCACACTTTGAGGGTTTTGTTGCGTGAATCACCGGGAACTTTGATGAGGATGGAACATGTTCGGTTCTGTTCTGTGCAATGCCCAAACGGGCCCACGGACACTATAACACATCCTGGTTTGTTTGGAGGGAAATGTTAATTTCCCTCCTGAATCAATAGAGTTGATAATGTGATCTGACCTCTCGTCCACCCAGACAGTTAATGAAATTCCATGTAGTGGAGTATTGATTTCTGCTGCATTTATATAGGCATGTCAGAACACAATAGCGTCCCATCTCTGATTGAAGCAAGGGGCACTTACACTCAACAAAACCTTGATGATTTAATCTTTAACGCACAGCGACATAAGACATTTACTCTCAGGTACTCTCCTCTGATTGATCCTGTATCTTTTTTCACTTCGGACACTCTAGCTATCGTGTATTTTAATTATGAGCGAATCCAAAGGGGTCTGTTCGACATTCATAACGTAGGCCTAATTTTCACAATAATTAAAACTCCACTTGTGAATGTCAATTCTTTTATCAATTCCATTTTAGCTCTATTGAATTCAATTCATACATTTTATTCTTTGATCAAAAAGGTGATCTAATTACATGTACGATATACGATTGTAAAAGCTGTAATATTTATTACATGTATTTATTTGTATTAATGTTATTGTTATTATTGCTATCTATCATTGTTATGTTACTGTTTGTATCTCTGAATGACCACACTGTTGTTGCTTTGGCCCATTAAAAAGAAGATTGCATTGCCAGATCGGAAAAAGGTGAAGAAATCAGCACATAACTATTTCTTCATGAATCCAACTTCCCTCTTTGATTTGACCAACAGCTTTACAGTAAGTGTGTGTGTGTGTTTATGTGTGTGTGAGTGTGTGTGTGTGTGTGTGTTTATGTGTGTGTGAGTGTGTGTGTGTGTGTGTGTGTGTGTGTGTGTGTGTGTGTGCGCGCGCGCATGTGCATGCACATTTGTATTTGCTTGTGTGAGTGTGTGTGTGTGTGTGTGTGTGTGTGTGTGTGTATGTCTGCATTTTTGCATGTCCATTCACACAGACTGTAGTCCATCTGCTGCTTATACTAACACCCATATTCACATTATCCTTATCATATCATCTGTCATTAATAGCACATTACATTTCCAACAATTACTCTTGGTGCGCTCAAATAAAAACAAAACAACAAAAGTACACACAGATAAATACCACCCTCTGCACGCAAAACGTTCAGTAGAATATCAGCTTTCACTGCGCCGAAGGAGAAGAGATCTGAAGTCTGTTATTACCGTAACGGACAGACAGCCGGCTGGGGTTTTAACTGCATACTCAGCTAACTGACTATAAAACAGTGGGTGAAGACGGAGGTTGAGTGAATGTGTGAATAAGTGAACAAGTTAAGATCTGGTCAGGGTGAAGCGGCGCAGGACTAAACTGTCCCAGACACAGGGCCCTCTACGTGGGTGGTCCTGCAGGATGGTGAGGCTCATTCAAGGCTTTTCCTCTTACAGTTGGAGGGAGATTAGATTGGAGAGAGAAAAAAAGTGACTTTCCATCACCATGGTCCCCGAAAAAAGTGAAGCGAAAAATGTGACAAAAGTAACAAACTTAAAAAAAAAAAATGTATAAAATGTCTGAATTTCACAATCTGTAAAAAAAAAAAAAAAAAACTAAAAAAAAGATTTAAAAAATTAAATACGGTCGAAAAGTTTTACTCGTTCAAAATCTGTTTCTAATCTCGCATTTTTAGGGGGGAAAAAGGGAAAAAAGGCAGAAGACAACGGTGTGTCCCACGCACACCGTAACACGCGGCCATGCACTCGCCATCCTCCTCTGCCACCGGCCGTGACCTCTGTGGGCTCCCAGAGGTCGCGGGTTCAGATGTTTGTATTCTCCTCCTGACACGGAGCACTTGGCCCTGTGCGGGGGAGAGGGCCGGCGGAGGTTAAGACAGCAGCCTCAAATCAAAAGGCCGCCTCAGAGCACCACAGAGACCCCCTGCCTGGCTGTCAGGGAGCCCGCTGAAAGAGAGGCAGGCCTGGGGGGGGGGGGGGGGGAGGCGGGCCGGCCACGGGGGGGCCTCTGGATGTCACTCAGCACCTTCTCTCACACACACACACACACACACACACACACACTGTATGACTTGAGCAACGTTGTAGTTTCTTAACCAAACATGGTTTAAAAGAGGGAAGAGGTGGGGGGGGGGACAATTAGACTAGGATTTATTGAATTGAAGAGGTCGTCTTTTAGTTTTTTGGTTAGTTTGTGAGACGCACAGACGATGGAATCTACACTCTGCTGATTGATTGTTAATTTGAACTGTACATTATTGAATAATAATTAAATTATATGTAAAAAAATTAATTTTGGATTAATACGCAATTGAGAGAATTGGCTTTTAGGGCGTTTTGTTGCAGTGGTGTACAACGCGAGAGAGGAGAGCGGGGTGCAACTTTTGAGGTAAAAACGTGTCCTCGTTTTATGTTCTTTGATGTTCTTATGAGCTTTTAATTAAGCTTTTAATTTAGAAGTTGTGATAAAACCCATTGGTTGAAATATTTTACAGCAAACACAGCGTGACAATTCCAACCACCTAACAGGATCTGTCATGATCTCTCTCAGAGAATGCACCTTGTTTAATTCATTTATTTACATTTAAACTATTTAATTGAAATGACAAACAAGGAACTCTGTATTTCTCACTCTAATTTGTTCTATATTTGAAAACATATATGGAAAGAATATCAGAAAATACTAATAATAGTTAGGCCTAGGATGTTGGGGATTGGACAGGCAACTCCTAAATCCTAAGAATTGTATCTCAAATATTAAATCTTTGTTTATAATTGTTAGATTTCAAATTCAACATTACAAAATTTAGCTTTTCTGTTTGAATCACTTATTTTAAAGTAGACACATGTCCCACTATCTTCTCCTACTGACTTGAGTCCTATTGTGGTCCAAAAGAAGATGTAAACGTCAAAATATTTTAACTGGAAGGCCTGAAATCATAAATTGAATTAGGCCTAGTTTTTATTTTTATAATAAAGTTAAATTAGGAAACGTCATTGTTTATTAGGATACTATAATCATGTGCCGTTAGTCTACGCATTCAAACTCAATATTACGCAAAAAGGAACAAATCCCAAAACTTTAAGCCGTTTGGAATTGGAGAAAACTATGTGTACAACTGAAACACCCGCTCCACATCACTGTCAAAGTATTCATAGATTTAACCCAAAACAACAACAAAAAAGTCAGGTTTGATTCATTATTCCAACACACACACAAAAAAAAAATGTTGAACAGAAAAGAAAAAAAGACGGCTCGGTGGAACTCTCACCCTTTTCAGCCACATACCATTTTCCGAGGAGCCTCGGGTGGGAGCCGGCGCGTCCCCCTCGGACCGGAGGTGCCTCGGCTTGGCTTGCTTGCGGCGGGACATCACGGGGCCGGCGGCTCGCGACGCGTTGCTCCTCCAGCCGTGGGCCGACTCATCGGCGGCCAACATGCGGGACCCCCTTCGACACAGTCCGCTCGGTGAAATAAGAGGTTATTAACTGGCGCTAACCCTTGTAGAGATTGCGCATGTCGCCGTGAATATGATGGGAGGACGGATAATGCCTGACGACTCTAGATGTCCTTCGGTGATGGCTGATTGGCTAAAGTCCAGCCTACTCACCCTGCTAGATATGGAAATGAGGGATGGGGTTTATGAGTTGACTTCCCGTGTCCACTTTTTTTCTTGTTTCACGCACCGATCTCTCGCATTATTGGAGTAGACGACCGCAATCCTCTAAGTTTCGGTTGCGATGCATAATCCTCGACCTGACTTTGCCGCACCATGAGTTGGAAATGCTGCTCCGTACTTAAAAAAAAAAGTACCTTACAAATAACCTAACAATGAGAAGAGGCTGTCCAAATCCAGTGAAAACATCCGACCGTATTTCCCGTTCAGCATGTTGAGAATCTTCTCTCCGGTTTCCAGCTGGGACCTCTGCGCGTTTTTTTTTTTTGTCCCGGAGTCCTGGATAAGTCTTCAAGTCTTGGAAGCTCCGCTGGAAACTCTCAAGACACTTGGAAAAGAGGCTGCATTACAAGATGTACATTCTTAAAAAACCTTGTGTTCCCCCCAAACAACTAACAAAAGTCTAAAGTCCCTTAAGTGCGATCCGGCTGAAAACCACCATTGCAGTCGGTGCGTAAAAAAACAAAGTGTAAGTTCATCGCAGATGGGCTTGTTGTGTTTTGCGAGGCGGAAGACGTGCGCGCTGCGCGGCTGTTTTCTCGGCGGCATCGGCTGCGCGACTGGCCTCCGCCTCCGCTCCTCGCCTCGGTGTCCGTTTAGGGCCGACTGCGATAGGCTACTGCTAGGAGACCAGCGAAGGTGTTTGGGCCGCCACGTTCATTTGTTCCCACCTCCCGCTGTCGGACACACCGTCTACTTAGTGTAGAGAGAGTCTCTGGAAACACACCGATTTCCACTCCACGCCACGCATCGACACCCCCACTATTGCTGCGTTATCAGCCCCGTTTTACGCGCGGGGTTATTTTATACATTACTTTTTTTTGTTTTCTTTCAGTTACAGGCCTAACAGAACAGTTGAAGGGAGGGGGGGTGGGGGGGTCATTAATATCACACACCGACTATATTTTCGTTTTGGGGGGGCATTTTTTCCCCACTCAAATGTTGTAATTATCTGACGCAGTGCGAGGGAGAAGGAGAACCCGAATCAGCTGTTTAATTGCAAGCGGGTCGCGCACACTGCAGTAGGCGTGTATCGATCCGACGTGTCTCTGTGTTCCCCTGCGTGGGGCCGATAAGGCGGAGGCCCTTCTCCTGGTGGAATATCATTTCTTCTGACCTATCAGGTTCCTACAGACTTATGATGAATAGCCGAGCACTGCGGCCACGCGCTTATCTGCTAACTGAAGCCCCCTTGATTTGCTATTGATTCTTTGTAACCGTTACCCGCGCACGCACACACGCACGCACACGCGCACACACACGCACGCACACACGGTCACATAATCAAAGTACCACTTTAACAGTAGCCCCTCTGAGCGGGATAAAACTCGACAGCGGTGTGGCATCCATTGCAAACAACTTTTTAAATGGATGTTTTTTTTTTTGTTCGCAGGGAAGCTAAGCTGTAATGAGTTGAAATGTGTCCTCATATTATGGGATAAGACTTGTTGGGGAACAATGTTGATTTTATTTTCAAGGGAATCTCAAAAATGTCTCCAGCATGAATTGCAAGCAGTCCTATGGTGTAAATTTAAGTTTAGCTCATCACACGAAAAGTGTAGGCCTATTTAATAATACAAACATCACAAATAAATCATATTGTTTTTTTTTTTTTCCAATATATTTTTCTTTGCAAGAAATTAAATGACATTTATTTGTTATGATGAGTTGTCTGTTGTTGTCTTGATGCCTGTGTGTGTATTGTGTGTATGTGACTGTGTGAGCAGGATGTGTGTGTGTGTGTGTGTGTGTGTGTGTGTGTGTGTGTGTGTGTCTGTATGTGTGTGTGTATGTCTGTCTGTCTGTGTGAGAGTCTGTCTTTATGTGTGTCTGTCTGTGTGAGTGTCTTTATTTATGTATGTCTGTGTGTGTCTGTATTTGTGTGAGTCTGCATGCATTTGTGTGCATGTGTGCGC
>JAXIVH010001113.1:0-31944 GCA_036785325.1 Urophycis tenuis
AGCCAAGAGAAGGAAATGCATTGCGTGTCGTTTTGGCTCTGAAGGGGGAAAGGAACATGTTCTAGTGCCTCATGTCACGTCTCACCTTGGACAGCGTCGGCAACACATCTCAGAATTTCCACATCGTGTTGCAATGACACAATGTTGGGCCATGACAAGAGACTTTGAAGGAGTCTGAAGAAGAAAAACAAGTTCATTCGATGCCTTTTGCGACCAACATTGCGATGTTGAGTAAATCAAGGTGTCGGGATGGGGTGGTTTTTATTCTCAGCCGAGGACTGTCTGGATTCAAACCCCAATACCTGCAAGTCCTGCCTAACCTCAGCCCATCAGGAAAACATAACACAGCGAGTTGCTCTGCTTCGTTTTGATTCCAAGTATTTTGGTTCTGCTGCACCACACGCCATAGCCCATGTACTCAATCTCTCTCTCTCTCTCTCTCTCTCTCTGTCTCTTTCTCTTTCTCTTTCTCTCTCTCTCTCTCTCTGCAGGGCGCATCTCTTCGCTGGAGGAGGACGCCAAAGACGTCCGCTGGTCTCTCTCTGAAGCCGAGACCTCCAAGAGTGATCTGCAGCAGACCATAACGGACCTGGAGAAGGTCCGTTAAGAGCTGAGCTGCTCCATGTTGCAGGGTTCACTGCAGTAGCCTCACTGTGTGGTCCTACTCTGTCTCTCCCTGCTTTAAAAACAACAATGACAACGTGTGTGGGAGTACCAAAACCAGAATCAATTTCGGGAGATGAAGCCAGGTCATCTGGGATCAATATTAATCATAAGTTGGTGTGATTTTCATGAAAATTGCGTTTTCATAATGAATGATCCAAGTAAACTTGAATAGCTTAGTTTTTTGCCGATCTTCCAAGACCTCATTGGAATAACAGTTTTGCATTCATTGAAATCAATGAATGCATCCAACTTATCACTGCATAACCACTCATCCTTTCTGCAAGTACTCCCCCAATTGTGATGCAGATGAATTCGCTGACACTTGAGCTAAACTATCCAACAAAGCGGGTGTGATGTTTAATTCAGACAGCCGTGCATAACGGAGGAGCGGCGCTCGACCGGGGGAGCCTTCATCCCTCTTTCTCTCTCTCTCTCCCTGTCTCCGCAGGTGAGGAGCAACCAGGAGATCGACCTGACGTTCAGGCTCAAGTCCCTGCAGCAGAGTCTGGAGCAGGAGGAGGCCGAGCACAAGGCCACCAAGGCCGGCCTCGCCGACAAGAACAAGATCTACCAGTCCATCGAGGAGGCCAAGTCGGGCGCTCTGAAGGGTGAGCCGGGGGGAGGGGGGGGGGGAGGGGAGAGAGGGGGCAGGGTGAGGCTCCGTGGAGAAAACTTCTACTCTCACTTTAAGACTTGCTGATGTCTTTTTTTTTACTTTTTTTTTTTTGCTGACTTGCAACTCCGGCGAGATGCCTTGTGTTTGAGCTTGATGTGGAAGCTCCAGCCCCCCTTCAAAGTGTGCGTGTGTGCGCGTGCGTGCGTGCCCGCGCGCGCACACGCTTTGCTCTCATAATAACAATTGGAGTGCAGTCTGACGGTCTCTCCCTCCCTCCCTCCAGAGCTGGAGTCCACCCTGCAGGAGGAGCGCAGCCTGAAGCAGCAGGTGGAGGGCCGGCTGCTCCAGCTGGAGAAGGAGCACTCCATGCTGGACCACGACTACAAGCAGAGCCAGCACGCGCTGGACGAGCTGCGCACGCAGAAGGACAAGCTCACCGAGGAGGTGTGTGTGTGTGTTGACGGGGAATGCATCCCCCCCCGCCGCCAAAGTAAAAGCGGAAAAGATTTACAAAAGGCAGATCATCGTGTCCTATTGAGTCGCTTAAAGTGGAAGGCAATTTTAGAGGTTATAGTCCTTTTGCTGTCACGATATTTAGTCTGTGTTAGCATCCTTATTGGCTTAGCTTAAAGCTGACAACCTGAAATGTGCGTCAAGGATGAAGCGATCAAATAATGGAGGAAGCGTTCGATTAAAGTGATCGACAACAGCAATCTGGAATTGTATTTAATATTTGATTATGATGATGTCATTAAGGGTTGTGCATCGATCATCATAAAAATGATCCATCACATCCATTGCAATATCACATTATTTCAGTGATTTAATTGTTTTACTATTCCTTAAAGCTGATTTAATGGGTGGAGTCTATTAACCCTCGTAGCCAAGGGGGTGACGTAGTAGTGTTCACCCACGTTACAGGCCTGGTGCAGTGAATGTAGTACATGGTCGGCTTACTTTGAGATTTATCTTAATATACTATACTGAAATTGTCTTTGAGAAGATATTTTGTAGGTGTGTAGTGGATAAGTTTTTACATGTTGTCCATCACTTTAGTAATTCTGTGTGTGTGTGTGTGTGTGTGTTGCAGGTGATGACCGTCACTATACGCCTGGAGCAGGAGATGCAGAGGCGCAGTCTGAGCCAGAAGGAGGTGGCCATGCAGAGCCAGCAGGTGTCTTCCCTGCGCTCCTCCGAGAAGCAGCTGAAGCAGGAGCTCAACCACCTGCTGGGCCTCCAGCAGAGCCTGGAGACCCTCAACCAGGAGCTACGCAGGTACCAACCCACACACTCGCAGGCATAAAGACACACACAAACAAAGATGCATGCAGAATGGGCGGCGGGGAGTTAATAGTGTTTTGTTGTTAAAAGCACTGAGGGGTTGTTTTAGGTTTTGCATTAATTTGTATTAAGCTCATCCAAACCTCCCTCCGGTGTTGCACTACTAATATCAACAACACAACAACTGAAGCTTGGATGTGTAGTTTAATACAGCGAATGCATCACACACTCACACACAGTCAGTCCGTCCCTCACACGTACACACATTGTGATGAAAACTCTAACTTTGGACTTTACTTGTTGCTATAATTGACGTGCGGTGAGCGATGGTGCTCTGCAGGTTGGACTGAGTGGGATGTGTTTTGGTCTCGTCGCAGGGAGAAGCAGGATGCTGACAGCCAGCTGAAGGAGCTGAAAGATCAGCTTGAGGCACAGCAATACTTCACGGTAACTAGCAATGAATTAGGACCTTCATAAGCTTGGTACTCAAAAGACGATATGGCGTTCAAGTGAGGATTCTGAAGTCAACAAATCAAATTCAATGTATGCTAAAAGTTAATTGATTTAGCTTTTTTATTCTGAAAAAAAAGCAAGTTTTCAAACTTTAATCTTCTTCTATTATGAATGTCTGCAATTGGATTTTAGTCGCTCACAGCCGTTGCATTTTTTTTGGTGAACTAGCTCACTCACTGTGATAGCTGCCATTTTAGCGCCTCCGCTACCATTGGCTCGGGCCTCGTGCTCGGGCACATCCCACTGATTGGCTGACGTCAGATCAAATTCTCTGGCCTCAAATGACAGCAGCGGACCGCAAACATGACCCCAGATCAGCGGCAGCTTGAGAAAACCCAAATAAGTGTGGGGAGAAAAATTAAGCGCCATTTACCCTTTACATCATTTGATACAACCAACCCGATGTACTGGTGTCATAGCTTCTAATGCGATGGTCCGTTAAACGTTTTACCGGCTAGTTAAGAACACTCCGATGATTGTCTTTCTTCCCTCTCTCCACCCCAGACCCTTTACAAGACCCAGATCCGCGAGGTGAAGGACGAACGGGACGAGAGGAACAAGCTGTACCTCAACGCTCAGCAGAGACTGGAGCAGTATCAGGAGGAGAGGTGACGCATCCATCTGGGACCCTGCCCTGACCCACACTCACCCACTCACTCACACACACGCACACACACTCACCCACTCACTCACACACACGCACACACACACTCACCCACTCACTCACACACACCCACACACACACACACACTCTCTCACTCACTCACTCCCCAGCCCTCCATTTCCATTTCTCAAATTGGAAAACTCAAAAAATGTCAAAGTAACAGTGGAAAGTAACACTTTCACATATGGGTGAATGTTTGTCAACTACGCTGATGAGTGATTCACAAAATGTTCGCTGACTCGCAAAAGAATGCCTCAGATTCCTCTCCCAAACCAGCGTTGTGTTATGCACTGTTGTTGCAGACACTTAACACTCTTTCTCCAATTTTAGATTTTTTACGTTTCTATAATGGATACTTTCTTATCCCTTTTCAACTTCAATTTTGGACCAATTTAGAGGCGGCCTACCACACGAAATTGTTAAGCATTCTGGGATACGATGATTTACTACTCTGTGACTGCGTTGCTGCCCTCTGCAGCGCGATAGAGACAGACGCGTGGTTACGGAACACTCCGGTATGCATCGTAAACCTGTATTATGTCATGTTGTTCTCGCTGCGGCCATCGCCTTCTTCTCAAAATGCGACTTTTCTCTGCAGAGAATAGGTTGACTGAGCCGCTGGGGGAATGGCATTTTAATCTTTCAAGACAGAAATACGCTTTGACCAAAGTGTCACATTTCAATTTTAAATAATTCGGTTACTTTGCTTTGTTTTTTTATGATTTGCATAGAGAAATGAATTTGCTGAATAGCTTGTGTTCTTTTTTTGTTGTTGTTGATGCCTTTCCCCCCCAGAGACACAGAAACATAACGCTGGTGATGGAAATGTAGATGGAGATAAATATATACATTTGGCCATACTGACCTCAGCGCGAGGTCATTCAGCTTTATTTCTGGATGCGTAACTTAACCCTTTACGATACGACGGCCGCTGTTGGATGGTGTTTCCTACACAGAGTCATTGAGTTCATCACATTCCTTCACTTATAACCATCGGCATTCTGTTCTCCCCTCCCCACCACCACCACCACCCACCACCACCACCACCACCACCACCACCACCACCACCACCACCACCCAGGGAGTCTCTGGCAGCCAAGCTGGAGACGAGCCTGACCAAGGCGGACTCTGAGCAGCTGGCCCGCTCCATCGCCGAGGAGCAGTACTCGGACCTGGAGAAGGAGAAGATCATGAAGGAGCTTGAGATCAAGGACATGATGGCCCGACATCAACAGGAGCTGGTCGATAAGGAGGCCACCATCAGCTCGGTGAGGAGGCGTGGTTATTGGGGGGGGGGGGGGGGTGGAATGAATGATCATTATGAATGATTTTTGGTCAATTATCAGAAGATTGGTGGACATTAGATGATATATGAGCATTTCAGTCAGATATCTGAAATGCTCATATCTCAGATATTATAGTCTGATACATACTGATGTTTTGGAAGAGACCAACAATGAAATGCCCCCCCCTTCCCCTTCTGTGCCTCTGCTGCGCTACAGCTGGAAGAGTCCAACCGCACGCTGACTGTGGATGTGGCCAACCTGGCCAACGAGAAGGAGGAACTGAACAACGAGCTGAAGGAGATCCAACAACGTGAGTTTGCGAACGAGTGAACGCTATCACTTTGCACTGCCGGCTGGTCGGAGATGACTAGGACCAGGCTGCAATGCAACAAAACAAATTCAAGTAAATCCCTCAAATGTATTAATTCAAATAGTGAAATCAAGGAACTTGGCGTCGACAGCGTTGTCTTTGGGTAGCCAAGTTCCCGTTTTATGGAGAAACGTTGACGGACTCTTTGATCATTACAGAACTTCATAAAGCTAAGGAGGTGGAGCAGCAGATGAGCTCTGTCAAATTCTCCTTTGAGAAGCAGCTGCAGAACGAGAGAAGTCTCAAGACCCAGGTGAGTGTGTGCGTGCGTGTGTATGCGTGTGTGCGTGCGTACGTGTGTGTGGGTGTGTATGTGTGGGTGTGCGTGTGTCAGTTCCCTGTGCAAAAGTCCAGAGCCTTCAACACTGGAACCATGATAAGATGCATACTCCTTGTCCCTAATGGGACCGAATTCCAGAACATAGAAATGCAGCACTCTTGAATAGCTTGAAGGCCTTATTGACCGGGTGGGGGAGTGTGGCTATGAAATCATACCCTGTGTGTGCGCTTGATTGTTGTCGTACGGTCCAATCAGTGGAAGTCCCAGAACGGGCCCAAGGCGCTTGTCTTCATTCCTTCAGAGGTCTGACAGCCATTATGTGAGATCCCGGGTCCTTTCCAAGCACCAGCAAGAGAGATCCTAGCAATCCACTCGGGTGACATCTGGACAAAACGTGGGGGCCGGCTAATGGGAAAGGAATGTGGGGCCGTGTTTTTGTTGTGGGATGTGGTCGTAACGACCTGTGTGACCGTGTCCTCTGACGGACAGATGGACCAACACACACACGCACACACACAAAAAGGCATCAAGAAGGCATTGTGGCCTAGGATCACGTGTAACATGTTTCCCACCTGCAGGCCATCAACAAGCTGTCGGAGGTGATGAACCGGAAGGTGTCGGTGCAGGGCGTGCACGTCGTCAATGACACGGAGGTGCGGCGCCGGAAGAAGGAGAACCAGAAGCTGCAGCAGGAGCTGCGCACGGAGAAGGAGAAGCTGAACGGCATCATGATCAAGTACCAGCGGGAGCTGAACGACATGCAGGCGGTGAGCCGGCGTCGCCCCCCAACCCCGGACACACGCACGCCACCCAAATAATACGCCGACCGGCGAGACTCTAGGGAGGCCTGCGGGCGGACGCACGAGTGTAGTCAACGATGACGATCCAAACGGCGTGTCGTGTATTTATTTGTAGATCGAGTCGACTTCTCGCGTCGTTCTCCCTCCCCCGGGGGAGAAACCGAGTCCCATGGTTTCGAGTCCAAAGCGTTGTCGCGGTTGTTGTGGGCGCTCTGCCGGTGCTCTGAAAACGATTGCGGGCCGTCTGGTCACAGGTGATAGCGGACGAGAGCCAGTCGCGCCTGGAGCTCCAGATGGCGCTGGACAGCAAGGACAGTGACATCGAGCAGCTGCGGTGCCAGATCACCTCGCTCAGCATCCACTCGCTGGACTCCACCAGCATCAGCAGCACCAACGACCTGGACAACGACGACGCGTTTCCAGGTAATGGGGGGGGGGGACGGGGGACACTTGTTGCTCCGCGTAACGCTCAAAACCGTCCACCTTGTTCTTTTTCCTTCACTTGGTTTCCAACTTCTCTGCACTGTCGATTATTCTTTGTCTTTTTTCTTCTTTTTTTTTTTCTGTCAAGCATTTTCTGACCTTTTTTTCTCTCCGTCCCCTTGTCCTACCCTCCCCGTTGCACACGCCTCGTCCCTCTGCCCTCTGCTGTTCCTTCTTCCTTCCGTTTCTCTCTCTTTCTCTCTCTTCCCCCCCCCCCCCCCCCCCCCATGATGCGGTGCAGTGCGCATCACTCACTCGCACACGTCCGAGTCGATGTCGTTCACGTACCAGCGCACGCAGAAGTCCGTGAGCATCGGCACGCGGCCCGACCTGCGCTCTGCCGGCGGCCTCTTCGGCGCCTCCGACTCGGAGGAAGAGAAGGAGGAGGAGGAGGAGGAGGATGATGAAGGACACACTAGGGGGGGCGGGCGTGGAAGGGGGGGCCCTCCCTTGGCCCTCACCTATGGGCACCAGGCAGAGCCCGAGAGGGCAGGTGACTGAGCACGGCGGCACGCGCTTTGCAGTGTGGGAGTGAGCGAGAGAGGGAGGGACTTTTACTGGAAGGGGTCTGTCTGGAAGCACAGCGATCGGTCGGGACGATTTAACGCGTTGAGGCTGTCGGGGTCGTGGGCAAGAGATCCGAGTGTTACTCCCTCCTGAGTGCAAACGGTCCAGTTATGCTCTGCCTTGTGTGATGGTGTTTACAATGGGTGCCGTGATGACACAGAATATGTTGGAAAGCTGGATCACGTTGTTTAAAAACTCTTGCCCACTACTCCCAACGGTAGCGTTAACGTTAAGGTAGTGAGTTAGTTAGTTACTTGTGTGGTACTTTTTACATCCCAGGCAACCGATGCCTGGATTTGATTTGAAAGTGAAATCAACCCATGCAGTGATTTTCTTCTTTAAAAACCCCCACGTAACCACCATTCACCATTCATTCAGCTTCCCCTTATTGTGCTTTAACCCGGTCATCTCATTATTTGGGCCATTACTCAAATGACTCAAACCGTGGTGTTGAATGGATGCAAGGCCACCATTCAGATAGCGCCGCTACAGATAGCGTTTTTTTTTTCCACCCTAGAGAAAAGGCTTGTCTCTGTGTGTGTGTGTGTGTGTGTGTGACGACGGGGGCGTGTCTTTTGAACCCTTAACCTAACAACCCTAACTGCATTGTTTGACGGCTGGTGTTTGCGCTGTGGCGACAGCTCCTCAATCTAGAGAACCGGTTACTCATTTGGCATTCTCAAAGGGAAAGGTTTTCTTGCTCCGGGCGAGACGAGGGTTTCTGCTATTTCCGTCGTCTTAAATATGAAGTCGGCCTGCCTTCTGTGGCCACACTTGGCTGCTTGCTTATTTTTTTTTTCCCCCCTCAGTGTATTTATTTTTAAAAGCATTGTTGCACGCCGTGATTAGGATTGGGTCTGCGCACTCAACACCTTCATGTTCATGTTGAATAAAGCGCCACAGAAATGTTAGTGTTTTACATCGACTTACTGTGTTTCTTGTTTGGTCCAATAGACACCCGACTTGAGGGCTGGCTGGCTCTGCCTACCAAGAGTTCCAAGAGGTTTGCATGGGACAAAAAGGTGATTTTTATAGTCTTTTTTGTTTTTGTTTTCTGTTATACAATTTCCCCTTGTATTTCTTGAGATTGGTGGTAGTTATCACGACAACCTCCGACCTCATGTTGTTGTCTTTCTATGTCTATGTTGTAGTACGTGGTGGTGAGCAGCAAGAAGATCCTGTTCTACAACAGCGAGCTGGACAGAGAACAAGCCAATCCATTCATGACCCTGGAACTCGAGTGAGTCGCTGAAGAAGCCCCCCCTTCTTTCTCCCTCTCCTCCACAACATCAGCACATTTGTTTTAGTCTCTCGACTGCTGTTGACGTGAAATGCCCCCAATTTATGGGACATATTTCATGAGCAATGAGTTTTACTTGACTTGTTCTTTTTTCCCTCCCACAGTAAACTGTTCCACGTGCGGCCTGTCACCCAGACAGATGTGTACCGCGCCGATGCCAAAGAGATTCCAAAGATATTCCAGGTGCCATTGCTTGGTGTTCATTCGTTTTCCCTGTGCATTTGCTTTTCATTTGACCCAATCTGGCTCC
The DNA here is from genome assembly GCA_036785325.1 of Urophycis tenuis. Lineage (NCBI taxonomy): Eukaryota > Metazoa > Chordata > Actinopteri > Gadiformes > Phycidae > Urophycis > Urophycis tenuis. The sequence goes on from JAXIVH010001113.1 coordinate 9,077, forward strand.
TTCTCTGCTCCGCATCATCTGAAAGGCGAACCAAGCCCACAACACTACTCACAAATTGGTTTGCATTAAACGTCTCCATCCCCCGGGTGAAACGCACACTATTTCACCTCTTATCGGCCGACACGGTTAGCCTGTCAACCGCTGATTTTAAGCATTGAAAGGACACACCTGTCCTGCCCTTATTAAATCTGAATCACAGGGTCGGTGACATTCGGCTGCTCCGGAATGAAAACGACCCCAAAGCATTTGTTTTTAAAGGCAGGGGTCTGGGGGGGGTTTGACGTAGAAGATGGATACCCGACCCGAACCCGACGGTACCCGACGGGCTCGGGTCGGGTTCGGACAAATATTTAGAAATTGTGGAAATTGTGCTCGGGTTCGGGTCGGGCTCGGTCACATCTGCGTGATTTGAAATCTGTCATTTAAAGCTTGATGCCCGTCAGCCTCGGGTCGGGTTCAGTTACTGTTCTGTCAGACCCGGGCCGGGCTCGGGCAGAAATTCTGGCCTGATCCGCAGTTTAGTTTGATGTTCTAATCACGCCCCCCCGTCCCTCTGCCCCGCCCCCCCCCCCAGATCCTGTACGCCAACGAGGGCGAGAGCAAGCGGGACCAGGAGTTTGCGGCGGAGCCGGTGGCGTTCGGCGAGCGGCCCTCCTTCATCCCCCACAAGGGCCACGAGTTCATCCCCACGCTGTACCACTTCCCCTCGCACTGCGAGGCCTGCACGCGGCCCCTGTGGAACGTCTTCAAGCCCCCGCCGGCGCTGGAGTGCAGGCGCTGCCACACCAAGTGTCACAAGGACCACCTGGACCGCAAGGAGGAGGCCATCGTGCCGTGCAAAGGTCAGCGGGGGGGCTGTCAGAAACACTGGGGGGGGGGGGGGGTTCAGAAACACTGGGGGGGGCTTTCAGAAACACTGGGGCCGGAAATAGCTCAGTGGGTAGAGCGGGTGGACAGAGCTGGTCATCCACTAACCATAGGGTCGGCTGTTTGATTCCCTTGATCCCCCCCCCCCCCCCCCCCCCCCCCCCCCCCCACCTCCTCCCACTGACAAATGCGTCTGCTAAATGCCTAGATTACTAGGGATGTCCGATATTGACTTTTTGCCGATATCCGATAGCCGATATTGTCAAAATTCTTAATTTCCGATTCCGATATCAACCGATATGGTATACCGATATATACAGACGTTTTTATTTTCGCCCCCAGACTAATTTTAGGTCCCATATCTCCTGTTGTGGAATAAACACATCATCTACTTTTATTGTGATGCCTCACTAGATTGCATTTCACAAATTAACACTGTCTATAAAAAATAAGGACACTATTTCAACTTATGGAAAAGTGCCATATTTATGCACAAGCACATTATCGGTGGTAAAACCGATAACGATATGAACCGATATTACAAAAATAGGCTAATATCGGCCGATATTATCGGTTGGCCGATATTATCGGACATCCCTATAGATTACCCTTTTTCACCCTTTTACCACCGGGGTACCGACGGTTCATCTGCCTCCTGGTCGCCCAGAACGCAGCGTCCTCGTTTGGGTGTTTAATGTATGCAGAGCTCAGCCCCTTAATAATTTATTCAAACAAATACAAACACAAACGGCCCCTCTCTCTCTCCGGTCAATACCGGAGGATTTTGTTTTTAGAACGCAATAAAATATAATAATAAATGTGATATTTTGATATCACATTTTGGGCATTGGCTCACTGGCCCAGTTGAGTCAGTGAAATGAAGGCTTTGCCGTCCCACTGGGACTCTGCAGTGGGCCCGGGCCATCAGGCCCCCCTCATTGTTGAGGCCTGGCATGGCCGAGCAAACCCCGGCCACAGTGGCTGACCACTGGACTCGCAGAATAATGAGCCCCGGCTTCTTACTCTGCACTGATTATGACACTTTTCTGCTAACAGAGACTAAGGAATGGAAATTTTCCCTTTGGTATGGATAATTGATGAGACGACGGTGTGGATATTAAACTTCATACATAAATACATATTTAAGTCGTGTTCGGGGTAGGTCCATGCACAGTTCATCAGGAGTTATTCTACCGTACCCAAACAAGATGTAGATGCATTCATGCATTTTAAAACAAGGAATAACCCTCATGAAGGAAATGCATTTAGCTGCTGTAGGCAATGAAACTCAATCGACCAATAAGTTCATATATGAAGAGAATGAATAAACTTATTGACAGATTGCATCGTTGGTTGTCATCCACTAAGTACTATGTACATACAGCAGTTTGAAAATGATACGCTTTGGTGTAGAAATAGAGATGATGATAGTAGATGATACATCTAGAGGTGCAAATACCAGGTTCAGGAAGCACCACAATCCTAATCAGCGTGTTTGTGTCATCATAATAAGTTGATCATCACAGAGGTCCAAGTAATGGCTGAAATCATCTTGTTTCAGTCAGGGTAATATTTTGTACCCAGATCCCAGCCTGGATGTTTGAGTCTCCAGGGCTGGAGCTGAAACATAGCGCAGTTTGAACCTCCAATCTTCCACCACAGTGTCTCCATTGCATCCTTGCTTTTGCTCGCCGTACAATGGCCACCATTGTCTGGCGTGACTTTGCGGCGTGCGTTGACCTGACTCCCTTCCTCCCTCTCCTCCTGCCGCGCCTCCTCAGTGAACTACGACATGTCGAGCGCCAAGGAGCTGATCCTGCTGGCCTGCTCCCAGGAGGACCAGCAGCGCTGGGTGGGCCGCCTCCTCAAACGGGTGCCCCGCAAGCACCCTTCCTCCTCCTCCTCCACCTCCTCCTCCTCCTCAGCCACCATCCCCGCCTCTCCGGATCCCGCCGGGCTGCTCCCCCTGCTCTCCCCCCACTCCTCCCCCAGGAGCTCCCCGCGGCTCTCGCCCCGCCGCAGCGCCATCAGAGTGCAGAGCAGAACGCAGCTGCAGCAGCAGCCGTCGTCGGCCAGGAAGCCCAGGTGAGTACTTGCTGCTGGGGGGGGGGGGAGTTATACCTGGTGGGGGAGGGGGAGTTATACCTGGTGGGGGAGGGGGAGTTATACCTGGTGGGGTAGGGTGAGGGGGAGTTACACCTGGTGGGGGAGGGGGAGTTATTCCTGGTGGGGGAGGGGGAGTTATACCTGGTGGGGGAGGGGGAGTTATTCCTGGTGGGGGAGGGGGAGTTATTCCTGGTAGGCTAGGGTGAGGGGGAGTTATACCTGGTGGGGGAGGGGGAGTGGGGTAGGGTGAGGGGGAGTTATACCTGGTGGGGGAGGGGGAGTTATACCTGGTGGGGGAGGGGGAGTTATACCTGGTGGGGTAGGGTGAGGGGGAGTTACACCTGGTGGGGGAGGGGGAGTTATTCCTGGTGGGGGAGGGGGAGTGGGGTAGGGTGAGGGGGAGTTATACCTGGTGGGGGAGGGGGAGTGGGGTAGGGTGAGGGGGAGTTATACCTGGTGGGGGAGGGGGAGTGGGGTAGGGTGAGGGGGAGTTATACCTGGTGGGGGAGGGGGAGTTATACCTGGTGGGGGTGGGGGGGTGGGGTAGGGTTAGCAGGAGTTACACCTGGTGGGGTAAGGTGAGTTATACCTGGTGGGGTGAGGGGGAGTTATACCTGGTGGGGGGTAGGGTGAGGGGGAGTTATACCTGGTGGGGTGAGGAGGAGTTATACCTGGTGGGGTAAGGTGAGTTATACCTGGTGGGGTAAGGTGAGTTATACCTGGTGGGGTAGGGTGAGGGGGAGTTATACCTGGTGGGGTAGGTTGAGGAGGAGTTATACCTGGTGGGGTAGGTTGAGGGGGAGTTATACCTGGTGGGGTAAGGTGAGTTATACCTGGTGGGGTAAGGTGAGTTATACCTGGTGGGGTAGGGTGAGTTATACCTGGTGGGGTAGGGTGAGGGGGAGTTATACCTGGTGGGGTAAGGTGAGTTATACCTGGTGGGTGAGGGGGAGTTATACCTGGTGGGGGTGGGGTAGGGTGATGAAAAGGTGATGAAATATATTGGGGTTTATTGTATTCGTTATCATAAGAAAAAATCTATTTATATTTATAGAATTTCATGCAATATATTTCTACAACATATACAAACATACTTTTATCACGCGTGTGACATTTTTATATATCTTTCATGTACTTATCATCTCGTCTCTAGTACTCGTTTTATTGGATTTGGGTGGAAATTGGGGTGGTTTGCGCATTCAAAGCGACTCCTTGTGTGGCCGTCTGCTGCGGTTAGCAGGCTCTGCTCCCCTGCAGGTTGAGTGCCCTGTCAGAGCCCGCTGTGACTTACCCACTGGCTCATCAAACCACCGCCAGTCCCAGCGCCATATGCAACATTAATGCATCACACCCAAGCAAAATGCCCTCACTTATTCACAGGCTCAGGACATGACAGGCTCAGGATGTCCGCGCCTCCGCAGTCTGTCTCCTTAGGCTTTTACAAGACGCGCGGCGCGAATAAAGACTCATTGGCTGCAATGGTGTTACCTTAATGGGATGTCAAATGGAACTCGAAATACGTCCGCAATATCACATCAGCGGCTGCGCTGTTATACTGAACAGCAGCGGGTTGTGATGTCGGGGGGGGGGGGGGATGCACGGAGGCCGCAGGGCCGAGTGCCCAAGATGATCACAGCTGCGCTGTGATTATCCAGCTTCCGCATCTTAACTCGTAGACTGCATAACATTGATAACGTAACATTTTAGGTTTGACTAAAACGGTTCTAGACAACGCTGCTGCACAGTGAGCTTGCTTACGCCGTCTGACCTCAGTTGAAGACTTTTTTGATTTGTGGAGCCACACGACCCCTTAACTCACTGTACCACCGCTCCCTCCCATCCTCCCCTTAGCTCTGGGCCCATGCTCCGCATTATTTTCCACTGACCACCACCACCACCCCCCCCCCGCCTCACCCTCTCCCCCCCCACAAACAAACCCCCTGGCCCTCACCATTCGTCCGTCTCTGGTGGTAGGATGCCGTGTAAGTAGAAGTGGAACGTGCCGCCCCCCCCCCATGCTTGCGTCCGCCGTTGCCACGGTGACTGTCTGTGACTCTTTAACATGCCGGCCGTCCCTCCTCTCGCGTGTGATGTGTTTTCCCTTTTTTTTTCGTTCTGTTTATATGTGGTTGTCAATAAAGATAAGAAAGTCTCACCTCGCGGGTTTGCAACCACTTTTAACCGCATGGCCCCATTCAAACAACGGGGTATGCATGAAAGCAACTCTCTACTGCCACCTGGTGGGGGGGTTACCCCTGGGGTGCAGGGGCGAGGGGGGGGGGGGGGGGGACCGGACCGGAGAGCTGAACGCTTGTGTGTCCTCCACCGTTTGCAGGTTGCTAGAGTTTGGCCTGACTGGAGACTGGAGCTGGTCGTTGGATGAGGTGGATAGTGATGAGGATGAGGATGATAGGTTCTTCTGAGGAAAGGGGGGGGAGATGAACGGAGCAGAGAGGGGGTAAACGACATGGCATGGGTTTGAGGTGTCGTCCGCGTGGCACGCTGCATGATCCGTGTGCATATTTGTGGTTTTTTGTGGCTTTTTATTTAATATATGATTTTTTTTTTTATATTGAAGTATTCTCTGAAGACTATTCTGAAAGTCCTCAAACCACATTGAAAACGACGAAATAACACGAGAACGCACTTCGGCGAAACCGGAGACTCCTAAGCTTTTAGTTTGGTGACTCACTCACCGGTGGACGGCGTGGTGCGTGGTACCCGGTGGTTTGCTGTGCGTCCCTGCGGCCTCTTCCCTCACTCACATGTGGCTGACGGAGACGCATGGCGGCACGAAGCCTCTGGACTCTGGTGACTGGAGACGGCTCTGTGTACGCCGTTTTAATGTGGTTCTATCGGACGGCGGCCTGTGGCACCGAGTAGCTCAGCGGTAACGTCTGCAGTGCGCCAGATGGACAGGACTCAAGTGAAGCCTTTGGTGTCTTTGTTGAAGCTCTGAAGGCTGCAGTAGAGTCGAGCTGTCCGTTCTAACCAGCCTCCCTCTAGGTGTGGACTTTTGTGTGTGCATTGTGCGACTACATTGTGTGTGTGTGTGTGTGCGTGTGTGTGTGTGTGTGTGTGTGTGTGTGTGTGTGTGCGTGCACGCATATTATGTCCTGCCACAGTGCATCAGGGATGTCATTTCTCACACTCTCCATGTGTCCTCTTTTTCTCCACAGTTAACCCCGGGCAGAACAAGGACGTTTGGATGATTACTTATTAGTTTTATTTCATCGTCTTTTTAAATCTACAGTTGAGCATATTCTGTGAAGCCCAACCAAACCTAATGTAGTCCCAGTGTATATAGACTGCTAAACGCCACCCGGCCCGTTTCCTATCCCAGATACTGGATCGTCCTGGAAATATTTTACTTTTATTTTTTAAGAATAAAGAACATTGTTGATCTGTTGTGTAGTACAGATGGGGGGGTGCTAGCCAGGAAGAAACCATGCAGAGACAATGAGCAAATAGATGGATGCCTGATCCTAACCAGTGTGCCGCCACAGCTGTAAAGCAACGTCTGATTAGTGTGCAATCAGATATGGAAGCTGTCTGTCTGTCTGTCTGTCTGTCTGTCTGTCTGTGGCCAAACGGTGTCTGTTTATAAACAATATCCCAGAGAACTGTGATTAATTTGTTTCCCTCTTCATAACCTGGACACCAAATATTACTGCACATATTATATATGTCTCTCCTGTAAATGTTTTAAATGATAGTTTTAAGAAACGGGACAGTATTGAATTATAATCAGTCTTGACATTTGGAAGTGTCTGCTGATGATTAGTAGTTTTTTATTATTATAATATAGCACACATAAAACAATGAAGAAACCATTGTGGGTATTCAAATGTCCATTTCTCCATTCTTGACAAATAAATTGTTATACAAATAGTTCATAGTAAATTTGAAAATGCGTCATTTGGCTGTTCTTTATCTGTTGGTAAATTGCAATGTCAGGAATTACAAATTTTACGTAAAAAGTGTCTGCATTCGAGCCACTCAATGTGTTTTACAAATCAGATGTAATCTTTGTAACTTTTCTGCTTTCTAGTTGAACGTGGGTCAGATGTCGTGTCTGTGAGCCGTGTCACTGCACTGCTTTGGGGGATTTCTTGTGTCTCACTTAACTGCTGGGTCCGATTTTGTTTTACCCTGACGGTTTGGCATCCTCAACATTTATTGCCCCTAACGGTCTTGTGTTTACTTCAGCCTTCATACCTTTTCCAAAATAAGGTTTTAGTTAACCTTCTTTTTTACCTCAATGACTGTAGGGCCTACAACGGTCAACACAAATGTTGTAAGTGGTTGAGCTGTGTTTCCTTGTCTGACACCCCGGACGGGAGCGGACAAGGCGGTCAGTGAACTCTTGTTCTACATCGATGTGTTTGTTTACACAGGGCAATTCCACCAAATGTGGATGTCTAAGTGTTGATGTGATACAAGTGTCAACTGTGGTACATCCATCGCTCCCAAGGGAAAAAAAAAGTCCTATTTGAACGGATCTTAGCTATGGAAGATGGCCATTTTCAGTGGCGAGACGGCGATGTAAACGTAATGACGATATGGCACAAATGTACATCGCGCAGGCTAAATCCTTGTAGTTTAGTTTTGTCCAAAGTTGCTTTGGAAAAAAAACCCTAGCCCTGCCAGTGTTTGATGGTTGTAAAACCCCACTGGTCTTGAGTCGTTCAGTGCTGACACTATCGCTCAGGCAATTTTAATATCAGCGTCCAGGAGAGGGCGCTAGACTATGGTCCGACTGCTGCGGCAGATTGGATACGGCCAGGCTGTCCCTGACGATGAGTAACGTAGGCCATAGGTCTGCATCATCCTTGCAGTAGGAACATCAAGAGAGACATTAAAAATAATGGCATATGGCAAGAAAACGATGTACTCACCTGAAGTGTAAATCTAAAACGCACTCAAGGTTTTAAAGATTGTTATATATAATGGAACATGTTTTAATCTTAGTGTGCACCATTTATTGCTGTACTATGTCTAATTTGTGGTGTATAGCAGTCTGTATAGTTTAAGGATTACAAGTACAGCTTTTACAGATGTGACTATCATCCATCTGTTGTCACGGACACAGACACTTCCTCTCTTTGTCCGTTGCTTCATTCATCTCCAGGACTCCACGCCTGGGGATCCATTTTCTCTGATTCATAGTGTTGAAATGGGAAGCACACAAGGTGGTAATCAGCCCCAATGCGTAGGCTACATTGTATGTTAAGGAGCACAAAGGGCCCCGTCTCCGAGTGTGTGTGAACACGTGCATGGCAGACAGGTTAGAGTACAGAGAGGGGCACTAAACTTGATGGACGGCCTGAGGTTTGAGCTGCAGCAGCTTAAGGGAGCAGAGAAACGACGCAGGGCCCGCAAGAAAGTGTCATAAACATGCTGTCAATTATAAACATGCAGAAGAAGTGTTTGTGTGCAGCTGAATCGAAGCAAAGTGGGTTAAGTATGTTGTTTTATTCTGTATGTTAGCCGCGCTACTCATGCACACACACAGAACAATAAATGGGCCTGTTGTTAGATTATGTATTGTGTGTATGTACTGTATATATGTATTTCTTCAATATTACATCATCGAATACACACAATTCTACACAAATGTAGGCATGGAGATTGAGGAGACAGGTGTGCAGCCATGTCGACGCATTAAGTGGGTTTAATTGGAGACATATCAGTTGACAGGCTCCATTAGAGCTTCCCTTTCATTTCTTCTGACCCTTTTCTTTCCACACTCACATGTACTTTGCCTTTTAAAGGCAATGTCAGACTTCCAAAGCTAAGACGGTTAGCCTTTATAATAACCTGAGTGGAAAGGCATACCTTCATGGTTAGCATACCTTCATATGTACAGTATTCTGTCCTCTATGGATTTGTACAGATGGGAGACACCGAAAAAATCAATAGTCAATATGAAAGCCATAAATATAAGTCCCTGTGTAGGCTGTACGCGGAGATTAACCAATGGAACACAAAACACATGCATTTAAAAAAACACATTGAAAATATATGTAGGCCTATGTCAAATGCATGTGGATTGTATTCAAAATACGTTTCAAGTTGAAGGAGATGCATACTAAAAATGGCTTCTGAATAGAAATATGTGAGGTAAACAATTTTTGCCAGTCCATGTTTTTCTATCAATATTAAAATCTTTTGACGTATGAAAAACCTGTAGACAAGAAGCGGCTTCCTAAGGCAAATATTGAGTTTTGAGAAGATGCTATGGGGGATCCAGGGATCCATTCTATTTAAGACTGAATACAACTAATTCAACAACACACAAGTGTTTTTTTTTTTTTTGTTCTTTGTCCCATTTCTGCGGTTGGCGCGTCTACTGTATAATTTCACTCATTTGCTTTGAACAAAGTGTCCACTTTCTGCAGAGGAGGTCCATCTCCGCCCTGCAAGGGTGCAATCAGCGAGCCTCACTAAAATAAATCTTTTAAAACAGCCTAAAGCAAATTGGCAGTCATCATACATAATGGAGTGCTTCATCGCCCGTAGCGTGTGCCCACCATCTCTAAATCATCTCTCACACTGCTGGTCATTTCCAAGCCTATATTACTGTTTGTTGTTGAAATATAGTTGTAGTATAATACAACAAAAGGTGCATCCTCCTCCAATAATGCATTGTGTGGCGACATCTATATTGGTTACTATGATTTCTCGGGAAGGTAAGTGAAGAAACGGACGCCAAATAGCATGGTAAAAGCAGAGTTTGATGATTCTTTCAGAGAACCTGTTTGTTGTGCAGCCTCTGGATGTTCAGATGACTGTCCTGCCCTACAGACGTAGATCCTCCACAGTGAGGTCAATCAGTTGTGAATAATGTGTGTTGTATAATCATAATGCTGTTGACGAATTAACTACAGATTGAATAGTGTATATAATAGTTTGCTTGACACAAAATATAAATGGACAAATGAAGACGACTCAATTCTTTGGACATGGTAGCAACAACCACGTAGTAGGCATAGAAAAAAATATTTGCACATTTTGAAAAGAGCTATCTGGGCAAAGACAATGGCAGAAATCAAAGCAATATTCCCAACGCAGCAACGCTTCATAAGAACGATCAGTCATAAGCAGTTTATAAGCCTTTAACATAATAATTGGCTAAACATTAATATACATTTGTATAATGTTAATAAGAGCTCTACCTACCAGTGGACTGTACCAACTGTTTGATCTATCCATCATAAATCTTGGTGGACACTCCCACTTATGACATCACTAGAGGGTAGAGTTTGACAAGATTGTAATGGCTAATCAACATCAGACATGCTGGTATCATAGCAGACCTCTACCATAGCACTTAATAATCATCTACAAATGCATATTCACTTTGGTCACTGTCATTAACTAAGACTTATAAACAAGAGTAAAACATGTTTTATTATTGATACAGTCCTAATGAACTAAAGTAGATTTCTCGTGACGGTATGAATGTAACATTTAGCCACAGTGTCAGACTGCGATGACGGGGAATAAGAATCAGAGTGTTAACTATAAATATAGTGTAGGCATGTAGGTGTGCTGATTATGAGCGTCAATGTGATCAATGAGATTAAAGCGGCTGGTGGCGAAAGCCTGATGGCCTGGGGGAACAAACTGTCAGTGAATCTTGGCCTGTTGCTCTGTCAACGTCTACCAGATGGCTGCAACGTTCCTGTGCTTTTCTACCGTCTCGGCAAAAGTTCAGACTTTTGAAGTCGGGGCTGACTTTGTCGGTCGACACTTCATGACCGGTGTTGACCGTCGCTCTTGCCTCACCGTCTGGTCGATGGTCCACACTAGGTGACTGGGTACATGCAGGGGGTACTCACAAGACTCTACTGTCTGATGATCCACGTCTTCTCTGAAAACTCAACAAATCCTGAGGGATCACGTCCACTTGCGTAGACAGGGATGAGGTTGGATGGATATATGGACCCCTCTCGTGAACAGCGCAGTCATTTCTACTGAAACAACTGTTTCAAGCACTGTGTGAAGCCTCTGTCTTTGCAGGTTAGACAAAAGGACTGATTGCCTCGGTGAGTAGTTAAGCAGCAGCTGAAGCCATTTAAGCCATTACAAGGAAGAAAATCATGGGTTTATGTCCGACAGTCATTATTTTAATCCAGATGAGTCTGAGTCAGTCTGAGTCAACCGCTCCAGTCTGAGTCAACCGCTCTGAGAACGGGATGTTTGTTTCATTCCGTTTTCTGTTGCCCCCGTAGTCACAGATTTCAGTATCAGTCCCCCCACATTTCCCCAAGTTGGGCCAGATAATATAAAGGGGGGGGGGGGGGGGGGGAAAGCTCCGCCCTTGCACTACACAACAAACAAAGCCATTTCTGATTTAAGCTCCTCAGGAAGTAAAGGCAGCTTCTACTGCCAACTCCAATTGCCAGGAACAGGTGAGGTCATGTGATGGGCACACTGAGGAACTTCAGGGGGCAGGGGACTGAGTATGTAGCCCTGAGGGGCACCAGTGATATGGGTCAGTAAAGACGAGGTTACCCAGTCTCATCGGCCAGGGTCTCCCCTTCCGGTAGTCAAGGATGCAGTTACAAAGAGAGGTGTTAGGACCTAGGATCCTGAGCTTGGGAATCGAGCCTGTGTGTGTGTTTCATGGTTCTCCAGGTTAAGTGAGCAAATGTCTTGATTTGCCAATTAGCACACCCCAGAGGTAGGACAGATTGTGTGAAACTTGTCAAGTGCTGATGTGCATAAGAACAGCAAAAACATAGAGCGAGCAATAATACGATATAAAGTTCTTGTTTTCCGACCAGCCATAATTTTGCCGCTCTTATTCCAAAACAAATGTACTTCCTGCTTCCTGCAAGTTGTAAGGATTCCATTACCCATAGTGCATGTGTGTCCAGCTCAGCCCACCCACCTCAGGCCTCAGGCATCCTTGTCTCTGCTGCCCTTGTAAGTAGTTTGGGGTGTGGACAGACCAGTTAATCCCTTTGTGTGTGTGTGTGTGTGTGTGTGTGTGTGTGTGTGTGTGTGTGTGTGTGTGTGTGTGTGTGTGTGTGTGTGTGTGTGTGTGTGTGTGTGTGTGTGTGTGTGTCTATACACACGTTATGTGTTTATATTGACAAAAACATTTTGGCAAAATATGTTAATGTTTTATTTTTTAATTTTAGTATTTTATTTGACTACTTTTGTTTTGTTTTTTTTACCAGGAGACCCTTTTGACGTTAAAATCTATTTTACAAAAGTGACCTGCCATGATACAACAACACAACAAGTCGCTTAAAGCCTCCACAAATAATACATTTCAATACAAACAGATGAGGGGAAGAATGTACCAGATTTGTACATTGGAAACAAATAAAAAGAATCCCTCCATCACCAATATGCAGACACTGTTGGCAGAAGGCCAAGAATACATTTATAAATATAAATCTGCAAGTGGCTGACACTGCACTTGGCTAATGAGGGTCAGCCAACATTGACATATAATTGCATATACTGTATATTATTATTGCAATAGTAATGAAACTTAGTGCATCAGCATATACCATGTCCACCATCCGCAGACTTACTCCAGATGCACGTGGGTATAAAATGGCACCCTAATTGCGGACTGGCATAAAAGTAACTAACTAGACTAACTAGTAGCTAACATGTTTTTTTTCTGGCCACAGTAAAAAACAAGACATTATCAAAATAAGTCTAAGCTTTAGATCCTGATCATATTTTGAATGTTTGTGAATCATTATTAAGGAAACCAGGTATTTGAGTTCACTTTTCAATCTCCTTCTCCTTTAGGGAGACTATACGTGTCAAGACTATGGGCTCTTTCCTGGCTCTGGGGGGGAAAAAAATATACCTTGGTTTTGTTTGCATTATGACAAGCTTTAAACTGAATAAACGGTGCTGTGCAAGATCAAAAGTAGTCTGATGATGTTCAAAGACTGACAAGTGAAGAAGCAAATTAGCATTCAGTAATTTTTTTCCAAGATTGAGCAAACCCAAAAGGTCCCAGGACAGACCCCTGATGAACTCATGGGTAAAATAAACAGAAGTAAGATCAATTAACTGCGTACGTTGGGTTCTCCAGACAAGTTATTTACAAACCAGCCAACCGAGCAGAGACCAATATTTTCGTAACCTATGCTTCAAAATAAAATTAGCAACGTGTCAAAAGCTTTCGACAAGTCTATAAATATTGCAACACAGTTTAGTTGTTAATCAAGTGACAAATGTAATACGTTAGTTCCTGAGGACAGACTGAAATGAAGAATAGATATCCTGTGAATATAGCAATTTATTAAACTTGAGACTAATCAGAGAGTGATTTGACAAAAGGAGATCGTTTTCAAATAGGCAGTTAATTATTAAAGGATTTGACCATTTACGATGACCCAGGTTCAGTGTAGACTGTCTATGTCGAGATGTAAATCACTTTTGTTCAAATCACCTCCTCGCATGGTGGAGACGTGTTCGGAAATGTGGCCATTGCCCATCAGTTGACATTCATTATATCCCTAATGTGTGTTTAGCAGTTCCTGAACCGAAATCATTGGATTTGTTAGTTTCTGAGCAGTTCGTATGCACTTACCTGGATTGAACCAAACAAAGTTACAGCTATAGAAGCTGTCAACACACATTTTTTTGTTGATTTGAGTAAGACAAAAATCATGGCTTCATTGGCAAGCAATTTTGACATGAGGAAGACAGATGAGTCCTCACATATCAGAGACTCATTTTTAATTCCTTTTAATCTAGATGGGCATTGACAGGGCATTGTTTTTCAAGTCACGCATGCATTGGATGCGTGCAGATTTTCCTACTTGTGAGTGGAAGATGCATCCATCTGCCAAACCAAATATAACACGTATGTATAGAATAACCACGTTAATGTAATAAAGTGATGTTTAATCACAGAGTTGGTGTGAGGTCCCAGTGTCGCGTTCTGTGTGCATGAAACCGTATATGAGTGATGTGATATGTAAATGAGTAACCGAGCTGAGGCCTGGTTGCATTATGTCACATGATTAAAAAGCTGAGGCACACTCAGTTTTTCCTCTCCTACCACAAGACTCAGCACTTTGAGCGTATTTGATGACATAGCAGGCGCACGCGGGAGACCTGGCTGATCAACAGGGAGCGTTCAGGCAGCGTTTCAGGTTGGATTCACGTCGAGATGGAAACGCAGCGGCACACCTCCAGCCATTGTTGTTCCAAAATAAAACAATCTGAGGGAAAAAAAAACAACACATTTTGCAATGTTGGAACACAAATAACGAAACATTGAAAAATGTCTGGGTGAACCCCTTAAGGGCTCCTGAAGTCTCCAGATCAACAGAGTTGCATGACATTGCAGGGTGAGATTTATAAAGACACGTGAGGGTTTCAGCAAGCTCAAACGCAACGTAAAACCACGAGAATTACAAAATGTCAAACCATGCATGTAAACTTTGGCCTTATTGACATGCCAGAACCGCGACAAACCTTTACTCTTTCTCCCTGTTTTTATCTCTCAAGCCCAAATCTAAATCAATAGTAAGTACAACATTTAAAAAAAAACAAGGGACAATGTAACTGTCAGTTAGTGATACATGTGACAAATGTCTCCAAATCGCAGAATAAAAAGCACAAACAACCATTTATTTTAGACTTTGGATAAGAATTTGACAAAATGCTGACTTTCGATTGTGATGCAAATCGCACATTTGCGTCACAACTTTTTCGGGACTGTATGTCCTTTGCTGTTGGCTGTGCAGTGGCTGGTACTTATTGACTGAGTAAATAGTGACTCCATTTGACCAACACACGTCCCTAGTTACCCTAGTAGTCTTTTGGAGATGGGGACTGATGGAGCGAATATAAGACGCTGTTTGACTGCTCTACCTTTATTTTCAGACAGTAAGTTATTTGTATTTGTGCATTCCCGAAATGTGTATTCCTTAGTAATCCGTTGTACGTCATCACAACACCTTTGGAATGCTGTATGGAGTTCTTGGTTCTTTCGTCATTTTCAATGACCTCCTCTCCAAATGACCAAAGTGTATTCCAATCCTGGTCGGACATTATCACACTAAAATCATACGTTCTCTGTGAATGATTCTTGTTCTACAAGGCTAGTATCTGGACAGATTTATGATTCAAACCACTCGCCTGTTGTCTCTGCGCTTTTTTCTCTGAAGCCATGGCTTCCAGGCTGACGCTGGTGCTGCTGTGCTTGACGTCCCTCGTCCCCCGCGGCACGCTGGCATGCCCCGCGCTCTGCATTTGCTACCCGAGACGCGCCGAGGTGGTCTGCGCCCAGGTCCCCCTGACGGTGTTCCCCTCCGAGGGCCTTCCCCGGAACACCACCATGCTCACCATCCAGTTCACCAACATCACCAGCATCTCCGAGAGCCACCTCGACGCCACGCCTCTCCTGGAGGAGCTGCACCTGTACGGCAACCACCTGCGGAGCCTGTCACCCGACGTCCTGCGCGGCGTTCCTCGCCTGCACACCCTGGATCTCACCGGCAACCGGCTGGCCGAGCTGCCCGCTGACGTCTTCCGCCACGCGCCTCTCACCACCCTGGTGCTCAAGAACAACCTGCTGGGGCGGGCCGAGCCCGGGTGGTTCCCGGACGACTGCAGCCTCACCTGGCTGGACCTGTCGGGGAACCGCCTGACCGGCGTCTCGGCCGCCATGCTTCAAAAGCTGCCGCGCCTGGAGAGCCTGGATCTCTCGCAGAACCTCCTGGAGAAGATCCCGGCGAAGTCCCTGGATGCGCTGGTCAAGCTGGAGAGGCTGAACTTGCAGAGGAACAAACTGGTCAACCTGGACCCGACGCTGTTCCACAGAACGGCCAACCTCACCAACCTGTACCTCACCGACAACCTCCTCAATGAGCTCTCCCCGAGCCAGTTCCAGGGCCTCGGCCAGCTCAGGGTCCTGGGGCTTGAAGACAACCGGCTGGGGCACCTTCCACCGGGGCTGCTGGACCAGCTGTTGACCCTGGGCGAGGAGAGCCTGGACCTGACGGGCAACCCCTGGCTGTGTGATCAGAAGGTAGAGTACTTGTGGAGATGGCTTCAGAAGAACAAGGCGAAGGCTTTCCTGGCAGAGACAATCCGGTGTGCCAAGCCGCAGCCTCTAGCCGGACGCTCGCTACTATCCCTGTCAGAAAGTGAACTGAGCCTTGAGGCGTAACTCCTCCACGGTTTGATATTGACATACGTTTCTTGGCATTGATTTTTTTTTTTTTTTGCTTTCCTGAGATTTCCATGTTTTTTTTACCCCAAACAAATAAAATGTTTGTTTTACTGTTGCATGGCACACCAGATTTAAAAGATAAGAGCAATGCAAGTATATCATGATTTTTCAGACCAAAAAAGGTTTTTTTAAATGGATGTCAATATTATCAAAATGAAATTGGATCATATAGCTCATTATAGGTCAATCAGCATATTCATAGACAAAATGAAACATGTGTTTTTTTTGTGAATAAATGGACCAGTGTTGGGTTGTTAAATAAATAAAGATTGCAAAGCAAAATGATGTCTGGTTTCAAAGAGCTGCTCCATTGGCTTGGCTTTGTTTATCTTTTGCAACATTTTCTGCCCACGCAACACCGGCCCTCAAAAGCAAGCAGGACTAGCAACAAAACAACAGAAGGCACCGCGCTAGAGAATCGAGCAATACATCTGACGAAAAATATGGGGTAAGTTATGTACGATTATTTTGTCTTGTCCATTACAAGCACAGGAGTTTCAACAGGATCGTTGAAAGTACTTGTAAGAGACCCTCAACGTGTTGTGCATTTCGAAACGTAGTTAATCATTTGTGAATTTGTGTTTATTCATTCAACGCGACACACATTTTCAACAACTCTTCTTCTGCTGAAATACCATACTAGTTTTTTGGCCAAAACCTACGTACATGTTTTTTTCCCAGTCTCAATTCAGCTCCGTTTTGTTTCCCACAGTGGTTTAAAGATCTTCCCCCACTTCCTCCTGGTGCTTGCTGTGCTTAAAGACCACGGCTGTCGTCTCGAGGGTCCGGGGCCCCCCTCCTGTCCGGCTCACTGCCAATGCAGCCCCTCCGCCCGGGGCACCGGGGTGGTCTGTGACCAGGGGAACCTCTCGCATTTCCCCGCCCACGGACTCCCCAACGGCACCACCAGACTCTCCGTCCAGTCCGCCAACCTCAGCGCCGTGTCGGCCCACCACCTGCTCGCCGTTCCGCGCCTGGCCTACCTCCAGCTGTACCGCACCGGCCTGGAGACCCTGCCGCCCCACTTCCTCTGGGGCGTGCCCCGCCTCAACACCTTGGACCTGACGGGGAACCGGCTGGCCTATCTGCCGCCGGGCGCTCTCCACCACGCGCCGCTTCGCAGCGTCATCCTCAAGGACAACCGGCTGGAGTCGGTTCACCCCGACTGGTTCCCCGCCAACAGCAGCGTGACCTTCATGGACTTGTCGGGCAACCGCTTGACCGGGGTGAACTCGTCCCTGTTTCGCCACCTGAGGAACCTGAGGAACCTGGACCTCAGCGACAACGGCCTGCGAGACCTGCACGGGGACACGCTGCGGCAGCTGCGCCACCTGGTGTCGCTCAACCTGGTCAATAATGAACTACGGACCATCGCGCCCGCCGCTTTTGCCGGCACGCCTCAGCTCACGCGGCTGTACCTGCAGCGGAATCTGCTGCGGGAGCTCGACCCGCACCTGTTCCGGAGCCTCCGGGATCTGGAGCTCCTGTTGCTGGATCAGAACCGACTGCAGAGCCTGCCCTCCGGCCTGCTGGGTAACGTGTCGTCGTCGTCCGCGGAAGGGGAGCGGGGCGGGCTGGTGAAGGTGTTCCTGGCCGGAAACCCCTGGCGGTGCGACCAGGGCATCGAGTACCTGTGGAGGTGGGCCACCGCCTTCCCCCGGAAGGTGGGGTTTTCGGCGGACGTGCAGTGCGCCAGCCCCAGGGCTCTGGAGAACCGAACGATCGCGTCTTTAAACGAGGAAGAGCTGGAGCCCAGAGTGAACGTCACCCAAAGTCTCTGAAGTCTCGTGAAATGTGTCTCTCATGAAATGACTTGAATGTGAATGTGAAGGATTGCCGTCCGAAAAAATATTTTGGTGGCCCAGTAATGATGGGCCAGGCAGTTCAGTTCACCCCTTGTTCAGTTGTATTGGCAGATGGAATGACGATGATGTATTACAGACGGTGTTGTTTTCTTCTTCCCTTATAGCGGTTTTTAATGAGGATGCCCTGTTTTAATGATGCCGTGGGAGTGTGTGTGTGGGCAGTAAGATAGCTGAACATTTTCCTGCTGAAGTTATTTGTATACGTTTACATCACCATGATCTCGTCTGTTGCTGTGTTGCTACCTGTGTGACTCTCTCTCTCTCTCTCTCTCTCTCTCTCTCTCTCTCTCTCTCTCTCTCTCTCTCTCTCTCTCTCTCTCTCTCTCTCTCTCTCTCTCTCTCTCTCTCTCTCTCTCTCTCTCTCTCTCTCTCGCGCTCTCTCTATTTCTGTTTCATTGACGCAGTCTACTCGGCTCCCACTGGCCTCTGTGCTCAGAAAGCCTCGCTTAGCTTTGAGAACTTATATATAATATATTTAGAATAGCGTATACAGATGACTGTATATAAAATATGAAAAATTGCCTCTTTCAGTGCTTTTTACTCATGAAAATTAAACCTTATTGCTCTTCAGAGAGCGAAGCTATGTTTTTTTGTTAATGTTTCTTTTGATCGCTCAAGGAGTGTTCATTCATCATCTTAAGTCAAAGGGTGGATTCATGTGCTGCTTAAAGCATTAGTAGATTACTCATCTTAATCCTCATGTAAAAAAAAAAAAAAAGCTGACATTTTAACGTAAATGAATGTGCCTTGAACACACCGTTCACCGCGATTATCCGAAGCGGGGCTCGTGAGTAAGGTAGGCTACATTACCATCAGTAGATACTTGAGTGGCCGCATTCAGAACCTCATATTTCATATGAATGTATTTATATTCTCCATGTGCTGCCATTAAACTAGACTAGACCATTACACTTGCTATTGGTAAAAAATATAAGCTTCAAAATGTAAAGCCACAACAAATGTGGGTCCACATGGAAGTGGCAGGTGTATTTTTCCACATGAGGTTTTGCGGCCTATATACAGACTTTAGACAAATCCTACCTCCACTAAATTGTGGTCTCCCCCTTTTTCCACTGCAGTGAAGCCATAACGCCAGACAGGAAACATAATAAATCATAACACTGGAGAGATGGAGCGGCATGGCTGCGTCAAAGTCTCACTGAAAAAGCGTTTTTTTTTTTTTCTTCCCTCTGTGACGTCCCGGGCGGCGTTTTCCACCGACAGGACGCCTGTTCACGCCGTGGATCTCGTCTGAGCCTCGCTACGGCGTCCACAGGGTGAGCCTCCTCTCACACAGGACGACTCTTCCTCATTTCAGAGGGGGACAGATGGCCAGCAGGCCGCCGCCGCCGCCATTGCGCTCAGTTAAACCGAAAGAGGACTCATGACGATGTAAAATACACAAAATACACACACAAAGTTAACATGTAATACCTTACAAGTCAAGCCCCCGCCCCCCCCCCAAGGTGAAACTGCTCTTCTTTGCGCTTCATCTGCACTGCGGCAGCAAGCTTTTGCATCCTGTAGTCAACCGCTTAGCACCCCCCCCACCCCCACCCCACCCCCCTTGATCTCTGATCTCCACCCTTCCCCCCTCGCCCTCCCACAGTGTTTCGGCGGCTCGATGCAGAAGTCAGAAAGTGAGGTGCGGTGACTCTTGGGCGTCCTCGGAGGTCTCTGTTGGCGATTAGCATGCGGGGGGAAACACAGACAACAGAAAGCCCCCCCGCACCGCCTGGCAGGCTATGCGCATGAGTTAAACTGTACTATATTCAGCACCCCCCCCCCCCCCCCCCCCCCAAAAGTCTGCAGGGCTTTTCTCTCTGCCTTTCATTGTTACATGAAAGGTTGTTTTTTTTATTTATATTATTTATATTATTCATATTTTATTTTGAGCGGAACCTAAAGGTATGCAGTGCGATATGCCGCCACAAATAAGCAACATATAAATATCTTCGTCCTGCAAAGCAAAACTAAACTCGAAACAAAACAAAGGGCGGTAAAGACAATGGAAATTACCATCCAGATCCAGACAATTTTTTTTAAATATTTTGAATATGAGTGACTACTTTGATGTTCTTTGTGTGTCCAGCAATACAACTTTGTCAAAAATGTAATGAAAGTCAGAAAAGGAATTAAAACATCAATTTTGTATTAAAAGAGCAACGTTTTATTTGAACTTGTATCCATGATATCCATTGTATCCATGTCTTTGATGGTGCAGCTTCTTGATGGACGACGTACATTAGGAATCATTAACAACGACAACAACGACAATGGTATATAAGGTACTGCTTCCTCGGGCTGTTGTGTCATTATCGAGAGAACTCAGAGCATCTCTTGTGTGATTGGCTGTTGTATACAGCATCCCGGTCTCTCGGGGAAACGGCCAATTAGGAGCCTCTGTGGCCTGATGGATGCTGTGTTTAATGCAACACCATGAATCTGGGCTGTTTTATTGCACGATTAGAGGCATTGATAGACTCAGACCGAATATGAGACACACAGGCACTAGCAGATGCATTTACTTCCATGGTATCCATCTATCATGGGTGCCATTCACGTGCACACAGGCACACACACACACACACACACACACACACACACACACACACATACTAGATTTGTATTTCCTCATCCATTGTGAACGTCCATATGAATAGTTTCTAGTAAGGAATATCTTACAGTTGTTCTTATATGAATAAGAAAATTAACTGGTGAAGGCATTCAACAAGAACATGTCTAAACTGAGCAAAGTGCCTTAAAATGTGCAATGCATCACCAGAAGAGTAACAGATTTGACCATTAAGCCGCACGGCAGGTGGCAGTGCATATAAACTGCATTACATATACATGTTCACCATTAGCCAAAGGTCACAGGCAATAGACTATGTATGGAGATTTATGATAATTAGCACCTCGGAGGAGGGGGGGGGGCTCTGGCATGTAGAAACTTAACTGCTGACTATTGATTTCCTGTTCTTTTTCATTTGACAACCTGAATGCGCAGACACGTCCACGCCAGTTGACCTCTTGGGAAGGGGTCAAATCTAATGATCTGTGCACTGCCGAAAGTTGTCTATAAACGGCTCTCTCTGTAAAACAAAACTAAATATAAATCAGTGTCAATCAAATCGCTAATGCAATAAGCGTATGTGTGTGAGTGTGTGTGTGTGTGTGTGTGTGTGTGTGTGTGTGTGCGTGTGTGTGTGTGTGTGTTGAGTGTGTGTGTGTGTGCGTGTGTGTGTGTGTGCGTGTGCATGTGTATGTGTGTGTGTGCATGTGTGAGTGTGTGTGTGTGTGTGTGTGTGTGTGTGTGAGTGTGTGTATGTGTGTATGTGTGTGTGGGGTGGGGGGCAGGGGGGGGGGGGGGGGGGGGGGGACCTGTAGAAGAATCACCTGAAGGAACATCACAAGAGGGGGACGTGCGGGAAATAACAAGTCCATCTCTGAGTGCGTTGCGTTGGACTCCATGGGGTGACCTCTGGTTTCAGGGGGAGGGCGGCTGGAAATGCCAGCGCTTGCATTACATGCCGACGTGCCTCTTCCTCCTGTCACGCGGAGGACAGGACGCCTTCACACACACAGAGGTTACCTGTACAGCTTCAACGTCTTCGTCGTCTTCGTGTTCTTCGCCTTGTTCTTGTTCTTCTGCCGTGTTTTAATCGGCGAGTGTCGTGTTTTCCAGAGCGCGTTCACACGTAATGGTGATGGTGATTGGTTCCCAAACTGAATCCCTGTTTGGATTCAGTTTGGGAACCGTCACTTTGGGAACCATGCTTTCCCAAACTGGGATAACATGAATCCTAAACTGGGATTCATGTTAATGGGCCTTTGGGCAGATGGGCTCTCTGTGTGGTCAAGCCGGTCGATGATTCGATTCAACGCTTGGTTCAGATGGGGGATTTCGAGCGCAATGATCCGGAACTGATTAAGGGCAGAGAAAAATAAATAAACTCACACACACTTGGAGCGCTGTTGACCAATCGGGATCAGTCGACAACGCTGCGTTATAATAAGCGCTTAATCATCGACGACAGCTAGCCGGGCCAGCGAAGCGGTGCTAATCTATCGGTTGATTTGTAGATATTCTTTATGTTCATATATCTGCCCCAATTTGACAGGTAATTCTGAACAAGAAATTCTAGGATCCGTGCTCAGGAACCATTTGGATTTACCGTCGACGGCCGAGAGCACGTTCAATATTTCATTGGTTTTCCTCCCCTCTGTTTTTTACCCTCACTCTTCCCGCCTATGTTTATTCCGTGAGGTTTAGAGAGATTGTTCTCTGCGAAAAAAGAAAATTGTTTTTCTCTGCGTGTCACGCTCCCGCGGAGCTGACGTTCTCTCCGGGGACCGGCGGGGACATTAGAAATCACTTAGCAGAGGTGATCATGTGGGCGTGCATGTGGGCGGATGTGTTCCCTGTGTGTGTGTGTAGTGTGTGTGTGTGTGTGTGTGTGTGTGTGTGTGTGTGTGTGTGTGTGTGTGTGTGTGTGTGTGTGTGCTACATCGGGGGTGTGATGGAGGGGGGGGGGGGGGGGGGGGGGGGGGTCTTCTCACATGCAGCCGGAGCTTCAAAGCCTCAGGGAGACGGAAAGTGAAATGTGTGTGTTAATGCATCACTGTCGGCAGTGGCTGCAACGCCGGGCGCAACGGCCGAGCGCTACGGACGAGCGCTTTTACCACGCAAAACAAACGGACGCAGATTGTTTTGTGTTTTGAACAACGCAGATGTTCATGGCCAAAACGTAGCGCGCCGCTCACGCTGTTCACGTTGTGCTGAATCCTGCGTCCGATAG
>JAXIVH010001114.1:2500-5000 GCA_036785325.1 Urophycis tenuis
GGAGAGAGACAGACAGAGGCGGAGGGAGAGAGACAGATAGAGGGGAGAGAGAGACAGAGAGAGGTGGAGGGAGAGAGACAGACAGAGGAGAGGGAGAGAGACAAGTAGAGGTGGACGGAGAGAGACAGACAGAGGGGAGGGAGAGAGAGATAGAGGTGGAGGAAGAGAGACAGATAAAGGTGGAGGAAGAGAGACAGATAGAGGTGGAGGGAGAGAGACAGATAGAGGCGGAGGGAGAGAGACAGATAAGAGATGGAGGGAAAGAGACAGATAAGGGATGGAGGGAGAGACGGTTGAAGGTGGAGGGAGAGAGACAGAGAGAGGGGTGGAGGGTGGGATAGACTTCCCACTGGTTTTCCATGCTCAGCCTCCCTGCCAGCCCTCACATCACCCTGGAACCCACAGGCTACGCCCACCGTGGAATGTAAATATTTGAGGAGGGGTAAATCTGGACATCACTTCATTCGCTCCCTTTTTGTTTAGGTAAATACATACTGCAGTGAGGGGGAAAAAAACGCTTCAGTCCTGATTTGATATGACACTTGAGAGTCTTATTTTGAAATAATTTTATCTTTGTGGCTTCCCTCTAAAACCCCAGTGAGGAGACAGCTTAAATGCATTACTTGTGTTTTTTTTTTATTGCAATATCATATTCACTCCGAGTACTGTAAATACGCAACAAAAGGCACAAACAGAAAAAGTCTAAAGTTCTCTCTGCCATTTCCCCGCATCTGTATTTTATTCCGTTAGATGATTGTCCTTTATAATTTACTTTATCACTTGATGAATGTTGAGGAGATAGAGCAGAACAACACTGATTGTTATTTCAGGAGCACCATTTAATCATCGCGTCACTGTGACCCGTGGATTTGGATAACGCAGAAACCAAACACCATGTTACACCATCATAATCTATTTCAGAGAGAGACAGCGTCTCTGTGATTATTATACCTTGGCTGAGATAAAAAATGCAGTGTGTTGAGCACAGACGTCATTTAATTAGTGGCTATCTGGTGGCCATGTGCTTATTTTCATATTTATATCAAGAGAATCGCATGTCATCATTTAGATGACTAAAATAAACAGTCACATGATATCCGAGCCATATCACCTGCCCCTAACCATGAATTAAGTGTAAATTCCCCGCTCTCACCACAGTATGTATGAGAGCTGCACGCCATGTCAGCAGACAAGGGAAACCTAACATCTTCACTGGAAAGTGCTGGGGCTCTTTTTTTTCTGTCTCCCTCACTCTTTCTTCGTGTCTGCCTGTCTGTCTATATTTCTTTCTGTTTTTTTTTTTCCTTTCTTTCATTCTTTCTCCTTTTTGTCTTTGTTGTAGCTTTCACACTGTGTATTCTTTGTTCTGGTCTGTTATTCTACCACTCTGTTCTGAACAGGTCACAGCTCAATAGCCTCTTGTCCCGGGAATCACCGAGCCGGGCCCTGATTGGATAAGACACCCCTGGGTCCCTCACTGATTGGTCGCTGGCCTGCGTCTCCAGCAGTGCCCAGAACGACCCCAGCCCTCCATACTGCTGGCGTCCGTACCGCTCTGCTGCTCTTCGGCTGCGCCGCCACCTCCCGTGACCCTTGACCCCTGCCATGGAGACCGGCGCCACCAAAATTATGTCATCACCCCGCCACCCCCCACCGCCCCCCCCCGGACACAGACCAGCAGCCCCCAAGTGCAATGCGACCCAGGAAAAAACAAATATGAGTGTTTGCATCAGAGAGAGGCCCTGCTGGCACGGAGTCCCCTTCACCGCTGCTCAGAAGTACAACAGGGCTTTAGAGCACATCTGCTGGACGCTCTCGCCATCTATCCCAATCACACAGCGCACTTCTGGAGATGAATACGGGCCTTATGGGAAATTAACCCCTTGTGCACAACAAAGCCACACGCTGGCTGAGGAAACCTGCTGCCGCGGACCGACGTGAACACAGTGGACAGAGCGCTCCTCCCTGCGCTCCCGGAAAGGGAGTAGGGGAGGTAGGGGAGGCAGGGGAGGGCCTCCCATCGCCGCTGGGGGAGAACCAGGCACCGGTGCCTCGGGCGCTGAGTTTCAACCCCCCCCCCCCCCCCCCCCCCCCCCCCCCCCCACGCTCACCTTAACGCTCGCTCTGCTCCTACAAAGACGCCTCGTAACTCCTGCAGGGCTCCAGGGACGCGGCCAGCGGCCGGCTCCATGCCAAGCCCTCACAGCCTCCCCGAGACCACGCTCCTCTCCCCTCACTGCTCCCCCCTCGCCCCTCTCCTCTCGCTCCTCTCCTCCCCCCTTGCTCCTCTCCTCTCCCCCACTCCCCCACTCCTCTCCCCTCGCTCCCATCCCCTCGCTCCTTTCCTCTCGCTGCTCTCCCTTGCTCCTCTCCCCCTCGCTCCTCCTCCCCCACTCCTCCCCCCTCGCTCCTCTCCCCCTCGGCTTTGGGCGTTCTTATTCTTTCCCCCGGTCTTTCTCGACTACACCTACACAGATCTACACCTTCACACACACACACA
>JAXIVH010001114.1:10000-27500 GCA_036785325.1 Urophycis tenuis
GATTGGAGAACTTTTTAATGGCAAATAAATTGCGGCCCCGTAATTTCACACGAGCCTGACTTTTTTCATAGGCCTATCCAAGAAATCTTACTAGATGTTCACGCAGACCGGTAGCAGTTTAGTGGAATACAATTACATCATACAATATTTGGAGTTCACACACACATGAATATTTTCCCTATAGACCACATTTTTTGCAATAATTCGGTGTGTGCATTAGGCCTGCATGCCTGCATATAAAAACGAGGAGGATTTGTCCATTGAGTTTGTGATTTAACTCAAACCTTAAGGGGAGAGCGAGGCATTCTCCCTGGGCAATGGACCCGTGGAATTCTTCACTACCAAACTGGAGAGGCTGAACGCGAATGACTCCCTTTTATGGGAGTAATTACTTTTAACGCAAAACAGAGCGCGCTATTCTGACGCATTACACATCGCACGGAGCGCAGCGGCACGGAGACCCTCATCCGATGGGTGACAACAGTTGCGTTACCGTCCGCGACGCCCTCAGCCAAGGGCCTCGTGGAACACAAACGGTAAATAGTTATCGCTCCCCAATGAGCGCAACGTTTAGTTCAATAGGCAACACTCCTTTTTTCTTTTTTTTTCTTTAATAGGCCTAATCCACTTTTTTCTGGTGATGTGGGGGACCCTTTGGAACAGAAATGTACAGTGTAGCCAGGCGCTGCGTGTGTGTGTGTGTGTGTGTGTGTGTGTGTGTGTGTGTGTGTGTGTGTGTGTGTGTGTGTGTGTGTGTGTGAGTCTGGGTGTGGGTGTGGGTGTGGGTGGGTGGGTGGGTTGGTGGTGGGGGTATGCAGTCATGATTCTAATTAAGACTCCTTTCATCTCCTTCATCGATTATAAAGTGCAACTCTCAGAAGACGGACGGCAGCAGCGACAGCTCAAGAGGTCTGGTGGAGATTAGAGATGAGTTACATGAAATGAACTCCAGCGCGTCAGCGATTCATTCGCTGTTGATCTTGGGGTAAACTTAAACACGTCGATGACGCAAACATTTTTATCTGAGTGTATTTGATGAAGTGCGTCTGAATGTTTGAAACGCAATCACGGCCGACTGGTTGCGAGCATTCCTCCACATGTGTTCGTCACTTTGTGTTGTCACATAAACAGCCGGGTGCTGGCACGCGCAGTGGCTAACCAATTAAACCATCACTTAAGTTATGTTTCATTGTGTCAATGTGTCAATATTATTGAGTAGAATTTGTTTCTGTTTTCATTGATAGTAAATACTGATTATTTTCAGTATTTACTATCAGAGATGAACAACAACAACAATAATAATAATGATGTGTATATATATATAATAATGTATTATTATTATTATTATTATTATTATTATTATTATTATTATTATTATTATTATTAGTGCACGGGGCAAACGCACCGAGCACTGGCCCTACAGCAAAGCTGTGGAGCCAGTGCTCGGGGCAAAGCCCCGAGCACTATTGTTCTCCTGTGGATTTTTTCTTATTATTCCTCTTCCTCGCTTTTTTTGATTCGCTACTAGTCCTACAACTCGAAGAGTTGTAGGACAAATTATATATCAAAATGTGCGTCTTCATCGGGATCGGTGTGCTATTCGATTTCTTAAAATAATATTAATTTTTCATGAAGTTATTTGCAAAAAACTGTGAATATTTTCCCATAGAGAATGCATGGGAGGAGGTCAAAAAATAAATACTTTTACTACTGCCTACGGCTGTCTGCTGCTCCTGCATACTTTCACCTAGAGACTCCATTTCAACTTTAAACAGTAGACAAAAGTCTTGTGTATTTTATGTATATTTCCATGTTTTGATAGGTCATATACTTTTTGATCAATCACTGTTCAGTGACCATGATAATTTTTGGAGAAATGATGAGATTACAATGGTGTGTATTGCATGCCCTTATTAGGGTTAGAGGGTAGCTAGAGCGGAGAGAGCCCCACAAAAATGACAAAATAAATCTCTTTCCACGCTGCTCCTGGCCACAGCTTACAATGTACAC
Organism: Urophycis tenuis; assembly: GCA_036785325.1. Taxonomy (NCBI): domain Eukaryota; kingdom Metazoa; phylum Chordata; class Actinopteri; order Gadiformes; family Phycidae; genus Urophycis; species Urophycis tenuis. The sequence goes on from JAXIVH010001114.1 coordinate 12,011, forward strand.
ACGTGATTTTTTCCAACTTTGTAGACATACGTGTTCTGTCTCTCACAATGTGTTTAAAAAATCGGAGAGATTTACAGAATTCGAATTAGCAGCCTCTACGTGCGGCCAGTCGGTGTTTTCTCCTCATTGACTCCAATACAAATATTTTCAGAGAAAAGCAGAACGGACCTCTGTTTTAAACTCGCGAGTGTCTCCGAAATATTTACTCTAGAAACATTTTAGAAACACCAAATCGTTCGGGAAGTCCTTACGGCGATGATGGTCTTGCTGTGTTTCTGGTAGGAGCTACCGTTTTGTCAGAATAAGACCAAATGTGAGACCAGCGCCGAGGCACAAAATGGCTATTTTCCTCTTCTCCTCTCCTCCTCGTCTCTGTCGTCATCGCGCGCGTGCGTGTGTGGGGTGTAACTGTCAATTTAAATAATAACATTGTATCGATCGCGCGCAGCACCTGCACACACACACACACACACACACACACACACACACACACACACACACACACACACACACACACACACACTCAAACAGCGCTGCCCGGCTGCCCGGCTGGACACCCGACGAGGTGTCCATTGACATAAATTAATGGACACCTCGAAGGGCATTATCCCGCTTATACCATGGTCATTTACGAAATAAATAAATATTAAATCAATTAATAATACTTTAATATGTCTTAAGAGTTAAAATCGTATGTCCCGTATGCAGGCGTTGCCAAGCAACGTGGCCATAGCGTCCCGACCGCAGCAGTTGATCAGTGATGGGCAGTGAGATCTGTCTGTCTTGCCGTTGATAAATAAACTGTGAAATACCGTTGAGTCTCCGTTGCCATGGTTACCATCTAGCATTTGGGCCAGCGCAATAAACTGTCATCAGGCAATTTGACCCGAACGTCTTTTTAACCTACACCCTCCAGCCAATCAGAATCGAGCATTCACCCAGACCATGGTATAAGCACATCATTGCCACCGCTGCCGCCACCGCTGCAGCTGCTTCTGGGAGAACTGGTGATAGACGCGATGTCTAATCTTCACTATGATCATGTACAGAGCTGTAATACTTTTCATTGGATAATGTGATTCAGATAGGTGCAGTTCATGGGCGTGTCTACCTGCTGAATGTAACCGCTGTGAAACAATCGGGAAATAACTTTTTATTACTCCGATGAACGGCTTTATCGAGACCGGCGCTCGCTCTCTGTTATTGTCTCTCTACCAAAGTGCTCTCTCTCTCCGTCTCTCTCTCGTCATCGGACACAAATCAAATTAAATGTTGTTTCTATTTTGTGTAAATTAGGTTAATGCTTTTGTGTTTTCTTGTATTATCAGTTCAAGTTGTTTTACTTGCTTGAGGAAATCGTAGATATTGTAACGTGTTGGGGGAGTGTTTCCCAGAATGCACTGCGACAGTCTGGTATTCTGTGTCATTATATGTTATTGCTATTAGATAGGGTTTGGAGGCGACTGTTCAGGACATGTTGGGTTCCTTGCATTTCACTGTTTCACTTTGTTGACTGTTGTTTTTGGGATAAGCACCATTGCTCAACTCACTGTGGCATCTTGTCATAGCCACCACTCTCTTTATGACGAAATGTCAGTAATGCGTCGCCACAAGATGGCAGCCTACACAGAACGGCCGTCGGATTCGTGTTTAGTCCGCTTGTGACCGCGTCCCAAAAAAGCGATCTGTAAAACTTGAGTTCATCTGTGCTGTGCTTGCCGTAGTTCGCCACAAAATTGAAACAATGTAGAATGGTCTTGGATTTTTGTTTTTATAGGAGCTACCGTTTTGTCAGAATAAGCCCAAATGTGAGACCAGTGCCGAGGCAGCAAATGGCTCTTTTCCTCAACGTGTCTGTCGACATCGTGCGGGCCTGCGCGTTTTCGCGGGTTTTCGCGTCCTACAAGACGACTCTTATTGTTTCACTGGCGCAAATGTTCTCGGGCTGTTGTCAGGCAGACCCTACAGATATCCCTCGTTTGATTTGACGGCGGATACAAGAGGAGTCCTATTGGTCATTTTCACTGGCGCGAATGTTCTCGAGCTGTTGTCAGCCAGACCCTACAGATATCCCTCGTTTGATTTGACGGCGGATACAAGAGGAGTCCTATTGGTCATTTTCAGTCGCCTGACGTTGGTGTTTGGCCAGGACATATAAAAGCCCCCCCCCCCCATCTGCTCTTCCCCTTGATCGCCATCAGAGGTAAGTAATATACATCAGTTGTACACAATAGTGAGCTTGACTTTGTTACTCGTCGTGTTTTGGCTATAATAATCTGAAACACATTCAAATATGTACAGTTGTTGTCTTGAAGGGCAGTCATTTAAACGGCGGGAAAATGTGCCACAATAGGGAATAGGAAATGCACGAGATGAATAAAGACGTGTAAATAAATATTTCTTTTGTAAAAAATTAAATCCAAAACTGTCATTTTAATTAATAACCTTGAGTGACGTGGTCTCTAGCGCTGTGAAACAATTGGGAAATAACTTTTTATTTCTCTATTTCTCTGATTAATAACAGCTTTATCGACGTCGGCGCTCGGTCTCTGTTGTTGTTACTCCATGTCTCTCTACGCTCTCTCTCGTCATCGGGCACAAATCAAATTAAATTTCTTTGTGTTCTATTTTGCGGTAAAGTAAACTAGGTTCATTAATGGTTTTGTGTTTTCTTGTATTATCGGTTCAAGTTGTTGTACTTGCTAGAGGAATTCGTAAATATGATTTCTACACAGATAAATCATTTTCGATGTGATTTGATAGCAGTCAGACCTTATTTAAGGAAACAGTTATTTAAGATGGCGGTACGCGGGAAAACAGTGATTAAAGATGGCGCTTTCGAATGGGGAATGTCTTAAATTAAACTGGTTCATTAATGGCTTAATGTTTTTGTTAATGCAGTGTGGTGTATTTGAAGACTGACTCATTGCTTATTTTTTCTTTTCTTTTTTAACATTTTAGACACGTTCTAGAAACGTTCTTTCACAATTAATTAATTAATAACTGGCCAGACAAGTATATCAGATTGAAAAATGGATCTTAGTGTTGCAAAATAATGCTGTTGTAAGAAATATTGTGCGTGTTTATACGTCACTACTAGCACATTTGCTGAAGTTAGGTGCACAGCATGAAAATTAAATATGTCCAAGATGTGTTCATAATTAGCTTGTTTCTTATTGCAGATTCTCTTTGGTCACGGTCAGACCTTTACAAAGCTTTTTGGAGATTGATCATCGTCGTCACAGAGATTCCTGGATCTTCATCTAACCATCACACACACCTTTCTCAACTTATTAACATAATAACATAACATATCAACACATTAACATTATAAGATTACCGGTAGGTTACTTTACACTAGATTAAATTAGATTTGGGGTAAGTAGGTATTTCAGGTTGGGTCAGGGTTAGATTAGATTTAATTAGGGTTAGGGTTTTGTTAGGGAGTTGTCTCCAGCAGGATGCCGAGGAAGGGGAAGCGTGCGCAGGCGGCGAAGCAGCGGTGCAGGAAGCTCAACCAGGAGCAGGAGTCCCCCCCAGCCACCGGGTCCAGGACCATCGAGACCCAACCCCCGTGCTCCCCATCTCCAGTTAGTGTATGTTCCCATTACAACTGACACACACACAGAAACTTGTTTTGAACAACAAACTGAACTGAGACATAGCAAGACTGTCCACATTGTGGACAGTCTTGCTGTTGAGGTTTAATGAGGTTTAATGTCTTAATGAGGTAAATGTGTTACTAAGGCTGTCATTTGTAACATCCACATGGATATTAAAATCACCTACAATTATTACTTTATCTGATTTAAGAACAAAAACGATGTTTGACCAATCAAACCTTAGAAATTACACATGGCACTCACTGGATATGTATTACCATTGAGAATGACAGTAGCTGAGTTCATTAAAAAACTAGGACAGATAATTAATAGACTTAATTGGCATCAATTATCATTGCTACAGTTACTGTTATTTCTGCTCGTTGTGCTATACAAATAAAATTGAATTGAATTTGTCTTTTTTTTTGGTTGTGAAGTCTCAGCCAGTGTCCTTACTGAGACCGCCCTGGACCAAGGAAAGGCACCCCTCGGGCACCCGACCTCCTGTGAACGATGTATGTTACTTTCTGCTCTGTATGCTATGATTTTTAACTGAGTTGTGTCTACATTATCCATTATACACTGTCTAGTGTGTAATGTTTTTTGTCGTCTGTCAACAGCTCGTAGGATGCCCCCCAACCAGATTTTCCTTGAGTTCGGGTGATGCAGCAACCCCATGCTGTTCACCGGCTGCAAAGGTAAATTTCACTCCACCTGAATAAAGTGTATTGTTTTATTAAAGTCTTTAGTTTCACTGAATGTGTTGTAATGTGTTCTCAGATGGCCAAGCTCAAGACACCTTCCCCAACCACGCCATCTTGGACCATTACAGATGCAGGTTGCGATCCTCCCTCCCCAGCAACGGTATTTTCTTCCCTCTCCAATCCACACACAAAATGTTTACAATACAATGAACTACATCTGAAATAAACTATGGCCCATGAATATCCGTCACCCTGTGAATGAAGCGTGCTTATGTTTGAAAACAGACAACATGGCGTCGATTGTGTGGGACTTTTTTTCAAAGTTTCTGAAGAAGACGGGTCACTTGTTATTTGTAACAACTGTTAAAAGTAGCACTAGCTTAATACGTTAAACCTGATAAGTCACCTGAAACATAGAAAGCATATGAGGTCGCCCGGGCTGCAATAAAGCCAGCCGCAAAGAGCTACTGGGATTTACACACATTGGCGTATTTGCATCAGTTCATTTTTGGAAAAAATAAATATCTATTAAAAGAGTCAAAAGTGTTTTTGTACCACAACCGTTTTAGTATTGTTTAGGCTTAAAATTCTTACATAAATTGGGGAGTGGTTACGTTGACTGACATGGTTAGTTAATTATCGGCCATTAGCTGGTTGTTTCGAGTTCAGTGGGCGGGTCCTCAGCCGGCTAACCACCGCATCTCCTCCAAAATATGGAAAGTACACTCCCACTAAAATCCAAGATAGTGCAGTTCAAATGTCTGTAGTAGGATCACAAAACGGACTCCCCCAAACCAATGGGTGATGTCACAGGTGCTACGTCCATTATTTTTAAAGTCTATGGGTGCAGCGCGATGCAGCTACAGTATGTTTCTCAGCAGAGACCTTTCTACTGCAGACATTATAACCCTAATCCTGCATTATTTATTTATACTACTAGCACTACAATAATAACCATAATCATAATATTAATCATATGTGAAACAGTAATGCTAATGGTAGCAATCCTTTTGTAACATAATTTCAGGTTCAAGCCAGGACAAGGACAGACCAGCATGTTAAAAAAGTGAGGGCCAGTCATAGTCAGAATGACGGGAGATACAAAACATTCACCAGAAATCACCAGTGCACCTGCATGTCCCTGACTTTCCTGGCTTACCAGAATGAGGGCAGTCAATTCAACACGACTGCCCTCGACAAAGTGATGGCACAGGGAGACTCCCTCTATCTTGGAATTAAACAGCAGCTAATTCTGGACAAAAAATTCCAAGGAAACCACCTGACATTAGAGGAAATGCCAAAACAGGTGCTGACAGACACAAATATGTACAATGTCAAAATGTCTTTTGCCAGACTAGGCCCCCTTAAAGCCCAAGCACCCAGCCCAGGAAGTGAGCAGTGGGGGCAGTCCCTTGCCACACAGCTAGAGTGTCTGTCGGCAGAAGTCAGCCAAGCTTTGATCATGGTAACTCCAGAGTGCATTGCAGTTTTCCGTAACAACTCGGGGAGGTATGGAGTCTTTGATTCACACACAAGAAATGCAGCAGGCTTACCACACCACTACGGAACTGCAATCATGATGACCTTCTCTGAGCTCAGCGACCTGGCTGACCATCTGCACAAACTGTTTAAAAATCGCGGAGCTCATGCCAGCTATGAGTTTGTGCCCATTTCATTTGACGCTGTCGGTTCCAGTGAACATTGTCAACAATTAGCTCACCCAACAAAAGACACCCAGTCTGAAAATTTCCCCTGCACACCCCAAGCAGAGGTTCCGACAGCTGACATCAACTTTTCCTCAGCCCCACAAGTTGTCCCACAAACAGCAAGTATCTCCAAGCTGAATACACAGCGACGACAAAAAGCCAGACGGAATGCAAGTGCCAGCAAAGACCAAAATGCACCATTGTCTTGTGAAAAAAAGAGGAAAAGTAGCACTGAGCATAATAGAAAGAAGTATACCAGCTGTCCAGAATTTAGAATGAAAAAAGTTCAGGCTGCAAAAACTATGTATGCACAAAAAAGTCGTCATCAACAACGACTGTTGTCCTTTAAACGATATTATTTGGATCCCCAAGTTCAAACTAAAAAGAAGGAACAAAACATCGTAAGATACAGGACAGATCTTGCTTTCCAAAGCAAACAGAAGAAAGCCATAACTGACCGGTACAGAACAGATCCTGCTTTCCAAAGCAAACAGAAAATGTGCATGAAAACACATTATGCATCCAGCCAGAGCTACAGGCAAAACAAAATGCAAAGTCTTAACTTAAAATATCATAATGACCCAGAGTTTAGACAACGTTGCATTCAACGCGTTAGCCAGAAAACAATAACCAAACTGGCCACTAATGCTGCCTTTTGCATTCATCACAAGATACAAAAAGCAAATAAAATTAGAAGAAAATACAGACACATTGTTACCCACCACCAGGAACCTTCCCAGCCCCTGATGGATCCTGTGATGGAAGCAGCCGTGGCGTCCTTCCGTGAAACTAATAGACATGGACCCACATATGTTTGTACAGTCTGTAACAGAACAATGTTCCCCAATCAGGTCAAGCTATGCAAAAGAGACAAATATAGCAAACACAATAAAATGGCAGCAGCATGCTTGACAGGAAACTATGTTCATTTCTGTGATGATCACTGCACTTCCCCCTGCTCTGTTCCACAAGAAAGACTTCAGGAGTGGATCTGCCACACCTGTGACAACCACCTGAGCAGAGGCAGAATGTCATCCCTTGCAGTAGCAAACAATCTAGAGTTAGCACCCATCCCCCCAGAATTGGCTATACTCAATGTGCTTGAAAGGCAGCTCATTGCTAAAATCCTGCCTTTTGCAAAAATAATCGCTCTGCCAAAAGGACAACAGAGGGCTGTACACGGAGCTGTTGTGTGTGTTCCATCAGAGATGGAAACAGTTGTAAACAGTCTCCCAAGGCCCAACACTGAAGCACAGCTACTGCAAGTAAAACTAAAAAGACGCATTAAATACAAAGGCCACCAGCACTTCTACACCGTCAACATGAAGAATGTGCTAGCTGGCCTGGCTAAACTCAAACAGCTACATTCTGAGTATAAAAATGTGTCCATTGATGACAGTGCCACTTATGACAGTGTACAAGATGAGTCAGCCGATGAAGAAGACTCACGGCACAACACTGCAGTTGTTGTGATACCAGAGCAGCCCAGCACCCCAGAGCAGCACAGCAACACAGAGGTAAACATGGAGGAAGCAGACAAAGAAAAAGAGGAGCTGAGACCTGGTCTAGCTCTGGACACATGCATGCAGCCCCCGGACATTGCACAGGAAATCCTTTCATATGGTGATGGCATTTTCAGTGTTGCACCCGCCCAAGGCAACAAACCAGTAGGTTTCTTCACCATACCAAAATTAGAAGCCATGGCCTTTCCTGTGCAGTTTCCAACAGGACAGAACACATTGGATGAAGCTAGAAACATCAAACTGTCCCCCAGCATATACTTTAATGCTAGGCTATTTGCTGCAGATACACGGTTTGCCAGTGACCAAAGCTACCTTTTCTTTGCGCAGTTTGTCACAGAGACACACTTGGCCACCAGCAGTATGTCTATTCAAATGCGCAAAGGAAAATCCAAAAGCAAGGATGGCCGCAGAGTTAACAACTTGATGCTGCAAGACAAAGAAGAGCTGGAGAGACTTATTATGGACAAGGATGCAACACGATTCATGCAACCACTCAGAGGCACTCCAGCTTATTGGGAGAAAACACTGAGAGATGTCCACGCAATGGTCAGGCAGATTGGCAAACCGACATTTTTCCTGACGTTCTCCGCTGCTGAGATGAGATGGCCTGAAGTCGTGGAGGTCATTAAAGCTCAGCAGGGTGAACTAGGGGACTTTTCAGAGCTCGACTGGAACGCCAAATGTGACATTCTGCGCAGCAACCCCATCACAGTTATGCGCGTGTTTGAAAAGAGAGTAGACGCTCTGATGACCAGCCTCATCCTCTCACCAGCAAAGCCCATTTCTGAAGTAGAGGATTACTTTTACCGTGTGGAGTTTCAAGCCAGAGGAAGCCCACACATTCACATGCTGGTCTGGATCAAAAATGCACCCAAATTTGAAGGCGATCTTGACAGCGATGTCGCCAAATTCATTGACCAGCACATATCGTGCAAGATGCCTGACCCCGAGAGAGACCCAGAGCTTCACAAAATTGTATCCGAAGTTCAGGTGCACAGCAGGAAACATTCAAAATCATGCAAAAAAGGTAATGTTTCCTGCAGATTTGGCTTCCCTAAACTGCCCATGAAAAAAACAATAATCACCAGGCCACCCACTGTAGACGGCAAATCAGATAAAAACCCAGACCCAGCTAAACAATTAAAGGCACAGAAGAGACAGCTATCAAAAATGCAAAAGGAAGCCAAGTCAAAGCTTCAGCCACTAAGAGAGTTGCTCATGAAACCAGACACCTCGTTCAGCAGCTTCTCAGACATGCTCCGCCAATGCAAGATGACAGAACAAGAGTACCTGGAACACGTCATCAGTCTGACAAGCCGCAATGTAGTGATGCTGAAGCGTGATCCAAATGAATGTTGGATAAACCCCTACAATCCGGACCTGCTACGAGCCTGGAACGCCAACATGGACATTCAGTATGTTGTCGATGACTTCAGCTGCATAATGTACATGATGTCCTATGTTTCCAAGCCAGAGCACGAGATGACCGAATTCCTCAACTCGGTCATCAAAAACGTCAAAAAATCCAAGGTCAATGAGCGTGATGAGATGAAGCAGATCATGCAGGCCTACGCAAAGCACAGAGAGGTCAGCGCTCAAGAAGCTGCAGCTCGCACTTGCAGCTTACCCTTGAAAAAGTGCTCCCGTTCCGTTGTGTTCCTTCAGACTGATGAGGACGGTCTGAAAATGAGTCACCCCATCAACAGGCTCAAAAACATGGAACCAGGTTCTGAGGAGGTGTGGATGTCAGGAGTGCCTGAAAAGTACTTGGCCCGACCTGTCGGACAACCGTTCGAATGTATGTGTCTGGCTGAGTTTGCATCAGAGTACAGGGTAGTGTATGGCCAGCAAGTTGAAGGCAAAAGTGCCATTCCTCTCCAAAATGAGAAAGGGTTCATTCAGAAGAGAACTGTAGGCAAACCAGCCGTCATCAGATTTGCTCGCTTCTCGGAAAAGAAAACCCCAGAGAAATTTTACAGGCGGCTTCTAAAGCTTTATCTCCCACACAGATCTGATGATGAGCTGACTGATAAACAATGCCCCACTTATGAACAATTTTACAAATGCGCTAAAAGGGGTGTGGGGGACGTCAGACGTATCGTAGACGCCAACAAGAAACGATACGAAAGTGGAGGCAAAAACATTGACGCAGCACTCCAACAGTTTCAGCAGTGTGGTCCAGTTCTTAATGCTTGGAACACCTTTGCACCCGAGGTGGAACTGGACCGCTTGGAGTGTCTTGCTGAGCGCGAACCCTTGGAGACGGAGCATGAAGAGAACGAAGACATCCCCGACTATCAAGTCAACAACGATGGGAGGGGCTTCATGCAGATAATAGATGCACCAGAGTTGAGTCCAGACTACATGAGAAAGATGTATCAGAGTCTGAACGAGACACAGGCATCCATATTCTACACTGTGCGTGAGTGGTGCTTCAAATGTGTCTGGGGCCACGATCCAGACCCATTTTATTATTTCATGACGGGAGGAGCTGGCTGTGGCAAATCCCATGTCATCAAGTGCATGCATCAGGAGGCAACAAGGATTCTGCGTGAGCTCCCCAGATTCCGGGACAAAGCCGACATGTCCCAGCCTGCAGTGCTGCTGACTGCATTCACTGGCACAGCAGCCTTCAACATCTCAGGCAAAACATTGCACTCCATCCTGAAGCTTCCAAGGTCCTTGAAGCCACCATATCAGGGCCTTGGAAATGCACTAGACGAAGTCAGAGCGGCACTGTCCAATGCCCAGATTCTCATCATCGACGAGATATCAATGGTTTCCAAAGAGCTGTTTGCCTACGTCCACTGGCGATTTCAGCAGATCAAAGGAAACAGGAAACCATTTGGAGGAATGTCTGTCCTTGCTGTAGGTGACTTTTACCAACTGCCACCCCTCGGCAGAGCCAAGCCACTGTGTGTGTATGAGCAGAATGAGTTTGATCTCTGGAAGGATTGCTTCACAATGGTCAACCTGACAGAGATCATGAGACAGAAAGACGATCAAGCTTTTGCTGAACTCCTGAACCGCCTTCGAGTGAAGCTAAAGGGAGATTGTCTGAGTCATGAAGACAGGCAGTTGCTCACACAGGCAGTGGCTGATGGCAAGGATTGTCCAGCAGATGTGCTACACATCTACGCCACAAATAAAGAAGTCGACAATCACAATGCTGTTACTGTAGCCGCCCTCCACAAGAATGTTGTCGAGATTGCAGCCCAAGACTTCAGAAAAGATCCCAGAACAGGCTGCATGATAAACTTACTCTACAACTTTCAAGGAAGCAAAAGAGACTTGCCTGACAACATAATGGCTGCTCAAGGAGTACGCGTTATGTTGACCAGGAATCTCGATGTGGAGGATGGGATTGTTAATGGAACATTTGGAACAATCAAACACATTGTGATGAGTGAACGTGGCCCAAAAGCTGCGAGGCTGATTGGGCTGCGGCTGGACAATCCTACAGCAGGACAGAGATTCCGTAAAAAAATCCTGGGTCCCTCAGACGACTTGGTGTACATCGAGAGATCTGAGGAGAGCACGAGCAAGAAGGGAGTAATTCGACGTCAGTTTCCGATGAAGTTGGCCTTTGCATGTACTGCCCACAAAGTGCAAGGCATGACCATGACGTCGGCGGTCGTGTGCCTCAAACGTGTTTTCGAAAGAGGAATGGCTTATGTCGCTCTGAGCCGCACAACTTCCCTTCAAGGTCTCACCATTACAGACTTTGATGAGAAAAAGATATATGCTGATCCTGAAATCAAGAAGGCTCTGGAAAATATGAATCATGCATCTTTCCAGAGTGCCAGACCCCTGTTGACTCTTTTTAAATCAACGGACCAAACTCTAAAGACTTTGACAATCATCCACCACAACACACAAGGACTTCCATCTCATATTGCGGACCTGAAAGCACATCATGAACTCAGACTTGCAGATGTGTTGTGCCTCACAGAGACACATCTGTCAGGGTCCTCTGTGTCCCCAGTTTTCCAGCTGGAGGGATACGACATGTTCACACGCAGTAGACAGGTGTCATACAACACCTGTGTGGACATGGCAAAAAAAGATGGAGGTGGAGTTGCAGTGTACTGCAGAAGCGATGTTCAAACAGAGCCTCGCAGATACATGCAAGATGTCACTGATTTAGAGTTTGTTATTGTGAAAATTGAGGCTCCAGTCAAAGTGCTATTGGCGACTGTTTACAAACCGCCTAATTTCAGTTTGGCAAAATTTCTGCCAAACATGAAAAGCCTCTTGGACTCGCTGGAATTACTTAATCACCAGCCCATTGTTGTTTGTGGGGACTTTAATGAGGATCTCTTGTCAAAAGGAAAGAAAAGCATAAGAGATTTGTTCCAGTCCAGAGGTTACTCTCAGTTGATCACAGACTCCACAACTGAAAAGAACACCCTGATTGATCACATTTATATTTCACATCCTGATAAATGTCTTCACTCAGGTGTTCTGCAAACATATTACAGTTATCACAGTCCAGTTTATTGTACTTTGACTGACTAATAGCCTCTCCAGCCAACACATTGTGCCAAAAATGTGCTAATCATGTCTTCTATGATACGTTAAATCATGATGTTTTAGTTTCACATAATGGTTTTATGTGTTCTATTTATACTCTATATCCACAAATCATGCTGTGATTGCACATTGGGTGCATTTTAACTATTTATTTAATAGATTTATCAATCACATACGCTGTGATTGCACATTGGGTGCATTTTAACTTTATTTAATGTTATTTATTCCAGCCAAGTGCTGGCGTGTACCTAATGGCTCTGGGTACAAAAATGGCTGTCTCTGGGTCCAGCCAAGTCCTGGCGTTTACGTACTGGCTCTGGATACAAAAAAATGGCTGTCTCTGGGTGCAAATATGATATTTTTAACAGACCAATGCTGTCATTCTGGGTGCATTTTAACTTTATTTATTTCATGTTATTTATTTATTTTTATCAATGAAATCATGTTGGATTTATCAAATCACATACACTGTGATTGCACATTGGGTGCATTTTAACTTTATTTGTTTCATGTTATTTATTTATCAATCAATCAAATCATGTAGTGATTGAATATTGGGTGCATTTTAACTTTATTTAATGTTATTTATTCCAGCCAAGTGCTGGCGTGTACCTAATGGCTCTGGGTACAAAAAAATGGCTGTCTCTGGGTCCAGCCAAATGCTGGCGTTTACCTACTGGCTCTTGATACAAAAAAATGGCTGTCTCTGGGTGCAAATATGATACGCTGTCATTCTGGGTGCTTTTTATTTAGTCTGAAATAGACTGGGGGCATTTTAACTTTATTTATTTCATGTTATTTATTTATCTTTTTATCAATTAAATCATGCTGGATTTATCAATCACATATGCTGTGATTGCACATTGGGTGCATTTTAACTTTATTTGTTTCACGTTATTTATTTATCAATCAAATCATGCAGTGATTGCACGTGGTGCATTTTAACTTTATTTAATGTTATTTATTCCAGCCAAGTGCTGGCGTGTACCTAATGGCTCTGGGTGCAAATGTTAATTTTAAAACAATGCTGTCATCATTCTGGGTGCATTTTAACTTTATTTATTTCATGTTATTTATTTATCAATCATATCATGCTGTGATTGCACATTGGGTGCAATTATACTATTTATTTATTTATCTCACAAATTGTGCTGCCGTTCTGGGTGCATTTTGTTTCATGGCTTGTGTAATTGTTTTCATATACATGTGTCTAAGCATGTTCCCATCGAGCAGGCTCCATGGGTGCACGCTGTCTACATTTTAAATGTTAAGTGTGTCAACCAAAATTAAGTTACTCGACACACTAAACATGGTGTTATGTGTTGGCTGGAAATTTTCAGGTCATATGATGATGATCATTCTAATCAAGTTCAAGTCTGTATATATTGATGTATCGATTTATATATCTTTATGTATAAATGTATTTATTTATACGGGGTCAGCAATATCTGAGACATTAAGATGATGAGGACAGTGCCAGTCTGTTGAAATGTAAGACAGGGAGCTCAGGACAGGAAGCTGCAGCAGCCTTCCTCACAGCTAGAAGAGGCAGGCTAAATAGGGACAGCAGTGGAGGAGGGCCAAGGACCAGGTAAAGGGAAACACAACATTAAGTTTAATGTGAAACATCAAAGTTCAAACATCAAGTTAATTTTTACCAACTTGCACTAGACCTTTTTTTTTCTTTTCTTTCAAGTGGATGATTTCAGTTCCCATTCTGAAGATGCAGACCAAGCCGCTGGTGACACCTCCTCCATCACAAAGTAAGTCTCTCTCTTTCTCTCTCTCTTAAAACAATTAAAACGCAATGTAACTTAACTTAAAGATGTACTCGGGTATTTAGTGCCCTGTACTGATGCCACACCTCTTCCTATCATGTATGCCTGCATGTCTGAGGGGAAGCCATGACAATGAAGCTGCAGATACCAAAGATGACAGCTGATCCAGGAAGAAGACCTCCAGAGGACTGCATGGGACTCTCACCAGTAACAACTCAACAAGAAGGGAGGGATATTTCATTATTTTTGTTAATTCACTGCAATTTCATTTTTTTCAGTTTGTGATCAAATGTTTACCCAATGCTTTGAAACCTGTAACTTATTAATGCCTTTGCCTTTTATCTTCCTGTAAGAGTGACAGAAGATCTAGGCAGAGGAATGCAAGAGGACCACAGCAGATTTCCAGAGGACTCCACAAAGGATAACACATCCCATCAGATGATGAGTGAGCAACACTTTCCAATGTGTTTTACCGACTGTAGTGTGATCAAATGTTCGAGCAAGATTTGCTTTAACTGTATTGTGTGCTTTATTAATCTAGAGAGGATGACAACAGATCCAGGAAGAACACCTCCAGAGGACCACGGCTAAAGACAGCAACCCAACAGACAAGTAAGACACATTTACTTGTGCATTGTCATTGATTTCATGACGATGGTCAATGTAGGCTGTGTCTGTGTATCTCTGTGAATAAATGCTTAAACCCTTTGATAACTGTTACTGAACAATGTGTTAAAGATTTTAGGGAGGATGTCAACAGATCTTGGAAGACGAGGACCAAATATCAAGACAGCAAGTCAGCAGAAGAAAAGTAAGAGACATTTACACATGAGTACAAAACTGTACAGTATCTTGATTACTTTAACTTGACTTGATTCATGTTGGTGTCTTACAGATGGTTTTGTGTTTTGTGTATTTGCAGACAACATGGAAGACCATCACTGCCCTCTCATTGAACTCTACTCTGCCTGCGACCCTTTTCATCATATTTTTTGTAACCATCTCCCACATAGTTGATGTTGAAAGGGCATAGGTTGCTGTATAAATAAATACTTAAAAAAGGAATGTTTGTTGTAGGTGTGCTCCTTGTATACAGTATCATAATGTTACAGGTATTAATTGTTTGAAACCTCTGCAGAATCTCATGATGTACACACTCCGGTAGCGTCACCCGTGCACTTTCAAAATTTCCCATGAGGGAATTTTCTAGTTATTATTATTATCGTCATCATTATCATCTCATCATCATCATGAATAGCTATTTTCTTATAAAGCATAGAAAATAAAAAATGCAGTAATTATTAACCCGTTAAACTTCATAATTTAAGATAAAACAAAAATAAACGTAAAATTAGTGCGTCAAGGCCAGCATATTATAGTCCATAGAACATGCAACATGCAGCCCACCACATCAACTCACCGACTGCGGTGGGTCGCACTGCCTTGGTCTGTCGCGCGTGCCTTCTGGCGCCGCGGCGTGCAGCAGAGCGCTCCAGAGGAACCAACGGAACCCGGGCACACACAGCCTCATCATCCCGTCCGCGGAGACGAGGAAGACCCTTCTTCTGATGACCGTCAGTCCTCCGCGCTTCCTATCGATCTCCTCTCCTTCGCTGCGCTGCGCCCGTCCGACTTTTGAGACCA